>CAUJNA010002546.1:657943-766158 GCA_963377175.1 Effrenium voratum
TCTGGCTTCACACCTGGGGACCTCATTCCAGAAGTGTGTGTGGATTTTCTGCACGGGTGGTCTGCATGGGAAAGTAGGAAGGATGCTAGACGAACAAGGCGCATGGATGACGTTGGAGAGATAGAATTGTGTTACGTGTTTGTTTGTTTCATCTGGATACGTCTAGCTGTGATGTTGACGGAATCCAGGTTTGCTGCGTGTCAACCTGACCGGGGCGTTGCGGGGTTGCGGCCTGGGATGCCCACAAATTGTTTAATCCGGGGTTCTCATGAAAAATAATGGTTCATGTTTGCAGGGATTCCCTTCAGGCCTAGGCTTCCAAAGCGTGGCCTGTTCTTTTCTGGCTTGTGTTAGCCCATCCGCATGCCAGAGAAAAACAAATTCTACTCCCCGGACCTGGGTGGTGTGTCCATTTTTGTGGGCCCCATTTTTTGGCATTTGAAGGGAATTCGAAACAAAACCGCCGCATTTTGGGGGTCCACGCTTTCAAGCCACGCCCATTGCGCTCCGATTCCGCCCTCGAAGCCCAGGAAGGCGCCGGAGCCGGTGCTGGGCCTGGCGGCGCGGCTGGCGCGTGAGCGGGTGATGCTCCCCCTACTAAAATAGACAGAAACAAGTTGGTACCCTTCATTATTTTACCTCTCTACTGGAGGACCTAGGCTGTGTTTGTTGGACCCGCCCAAAGGTCAAATGGAGGTCGAAGAACATGTTTGGGGTGGGAAACAAACCACGGTCCCCGCTCTCAAAAGTGGCATCAGCTCTATGAATGTTTCTCACAACAGAGGTGCTGCGCAGTGATATAGTTGGTTTCCTTTTCGTTGGAATCCTACCCACTGGATTCTAGGCACGCCGCTTCCACCTATCATTCAATCCGCTCGCCCCCCCCCCCCCCGCCTCCCCATAAATAGTATGTTCTTGGGGAAGCATATTTGTGAATAGGGTCCCTGGGAGGGGGGGTTCCACTACAATCTTGGTCCCCCTTTGCCGGACGCAAAAACCGTCAAAATCGGAATCTGCGAGTACGGAATTTGTGAGGAGTTGCTCGTAGCTACAAGGAGAGGCTGTTTGCTTTAATTGTGCTTAATTATAATTTTTTTGAAATGCTTGGTTGCAAGGTACTGGGAATTCCTCAAAGATACGTTGGGAGGGGGTGTCAAGTAAGCAACCGTTCGGAGGGTTGTTTTTAGGGTCTATCAGGAGAGTAGGTCAGAGAAGGGGAACCCTTGAAACGGTGATATTATTTTTGTTCGTTCACCTTGAAACTCTTTGAACGTAACACCCAGCGGTAGAGCCAAAGGTCAGTGGGCCCGAATAGGTTTTAACTGAACCAAAACATGACCTCCTAGCATCTTCCGAAGAAAAACACAGAACCTTTTTCCTTGTTTTTTTTAGAGGGATTTTCCTTGGTTCTTTTTAGAGGTTCTTTTTTAGAGGGTGTTCCTCGGTTTTTTAGAGGGATTTCCAAAAAAGATCGCGGGTGTCGGAGAGCCAGTCGCTGGCCGAAACAAAGGAAAGCTCGGGCCAGGTGGCCGAGGCTCCTCTGCAGCGGCCCGGCCCCGTGACGGCCTGGGCCCCAAGGGTTCACTGCTACTGTGGATGGACGAAATCGTGCACCACCCAAAGAAACCTAATACCAACAAACAGTTGTTTCCCATGGTTTCAAAGTTGTGCAGGATTTCGTCCATCCACCGTATGTCGCAGAACAAAATGAAGCGCTCCATCCCCACCAAATGGAATTGGGGGAAGGGGGGGAGCGGGGAATTGGGGGAAGGGGGTGGAGGGGGGAATTTTACCAGTGACTCAAAGTGAAGCAAACAAGAACATGTACATTCCAAAACTGGGCCAAACTCTAAAATCATGTCCATCCCCACCCCCTAAATGGAATTGGGGGAAGGGGAGGGGGTGAATCCAGTTTTTGCCATTGGTTCCATTTCCCTCAACTCGAAAAAATGGAATTGGGAGACCCACCCTTCGGTAGGGTTACTTTTGAAAGACGTTCTGACCAAACCTGGAGTCTCCTCTAAAGCTAGCTATATTTTATAGGCGAAACTAAGTAGGCCAAGAAACGACTGAAACGACTTCATGCCTTTTGCCGAAGGGCGCGCAGGCAGATGAGGAGTGTCTGGCTGTTCCCATCAAGATTCATAGGCAAGAAAGCAAACCTACCGAAAACCATGATGAATTACAGGGGATGCCCTTGCTCCCTACTTGCCTCTTTTGTAAGGAACATAGCGAATGTAAGGAGTGGTTGGTTTCGTCAAATGGTGACAAAGAGCCATAGCAAGGGGAGCCATAGGAAGATATTAGACCTTCGTGGTCCGTAGTGGCCCGAAATAGTCACAGTTACACTAGCCCCCTTTGCTACGGCTCAAAACGGGTGTTGCAAGACGGTGACCCCGTTTCCTTTCGTATCTCTTTTACACCACCCGGGGTGTGGAGACCAAGCATGTTTTGCAGGCCTTCACGGTTGGGGTTTCAGGCGATGGTTTCAGGGGTCCGGCTGGGTGGGTTGAGCCCGCCCGGGGGAAAACTATGGCACTACAGTGGCTGCACCACATCCACTTCGCGCCTGCTGGAAACCCCGAAGAATTGGGGATACACCACTCACCAACGGGTGCCGATCGGCGTGGAGTTGGTCTATGTTTACTTGCTGGTCAGGGAATGAGGGAACGAACATGGGGATTCCCTTAAACAAAAACCATGGGGGGATTCCCTTAAACAAAAACCAGGGATGGTTTCCCTGAAAAACCATGGGGGATGGTTTTAGATGTCATTCAATGAATCATTCCCTCGTCGTTTCCTGAGCACCAGCAACCTCTGAGGTCTTTGCCGCGCGGCCGGGGCCAGTCACGGTCCTGGCGAGGCCGGGAAAGTGTGCGCAGTTCCGTTCGAGAGAAGAGGCAAACCGCAGCTGGTCCCGCGGGTCCTTTCAAGAACATCCCTTTAAGGCAAAACCCGCGAAATGGGTTCCACTTGTTTTGGGATCACTATTGTACCACTTGTTTCTGATTCCTTTCTACCATGTTTTCGTGTCGCGGTCATTTGCATGCGGAGAGTGTCAATGTCCGTCATGGGCTTCAAGGCAGGCCGCCTTGCTACCTCAGGGCCGGGGAGTGATCCAGCGAAAAGCTTCCCGCGCCGATGTCGGGGCGTTTCCCCTAAACTTTGGCGGCAGATGTCTATAGTGGCTCAACGGATCCCCGAACGGCTCTGGAAGGGTCCCACCAATATTCAAGAAGTTTCTCAAAGAAACTACTTTGCACGGTCAAAAAATCGAAACATCAAACACAAAAACACCAAGGTCCGAAGGTTAAAAGTCGTGTCCTGCCATTGAATTATCAAGTCACAAGAGCAGCGTATTCACTAGTCAGGAAAATCAGAAACAACCTCCACGAAGAGAATAAGTGTGCTCCAACAGCAAAGTTCCTTAGTTGCAGGTTCATTTCTTCTTTCTTTCAGGTTGGTGAGTAATGGGATGGTTCATCCAGATTCAACTTCTACATAGAAGGTACAAGGCCCGCAAAAGTTTGGTTGATTCCTCAAGGTATTCCAATTCATTGGATCAAGTTCCGCTCGATTGTTATGGAATAAGTTATGCATAATGTGTACAATATATACAATATATATATATATATTGATATTGATATTGATATTGTACAATCATATGTAATGAATACTATATGCCACTCACGTCGGGTGTCGTTTTTTTGAGTTGGTGCCTTTTTGGGGTGAGTTGCTTCTCATCCGATGGCTCCGACATTCACGGCCAGTCCAGTCTCGCCATCCTCCAAGCCTCAGCCCACGGTGCAGGGCCTCGGAAGGCTTGGGCTTTCATATGCACAATACGCCTTTCGGTTGCCTGGTTGTTGTTTTTTTTCCAGGGGAAGGGACAGGCTGTTTGAAACAATGGTTCTTACATCTGGCAAAAAGCGCCTTTTTCCAAGCTCGGGACGGTGGAAACCCCTCCCGATCCCGACAAGCAAAGAGGGGCCCTTTAGGGAAGATTTGAGGCAAGGAGGTAGAAAAGCACGTTGGCTGATTTGGAATTCCTTCGATGAATTAGGCAACTTGGATGTACATCTTTCGAGCCGTTCAGGGCATCCCCGGACAAAGGGTAGGGAGCTCTTGGCTTGACGTCGAAAATTGGTGCGAAGCCAATGGCTTTTGGCGGCCGGCCGTGTGGATGCTCCTCTTCAGTTTTGTGTTGGATGGCTCCATTGGCAGCAATTTGTAAGCCAATCTTTGCGAAGAAACCGACTTGCGAGGCTTCCCATTCCTATTTGGGTGGTTATGGTTCGGTACTGTTTTTGTGGCTTCCCTTTCGCCGGAACTTGAGGCAGGGGGGTGTCCAAAGACAAGCTGAATGATATATGTACCATTGTTTGTATTGCGAGGGCAGCCAAAAGGCCAACACTTTACCGTTCCAAGTATGTTTCCGCTTGTTTGGTTTTGTTCTTTTTAGTTGGGGGGGGGTGCAACTGTTCAGTTTTTGGTTGACATGCCAGCAGGTGCTGCGGGCCTTTGCAAAAGTTGCAAAAGATCAGCCAGCCTTGTGGCTAGAACTTTCGCAAACGGTTTCCTTCTGCTCTCTACGGACCAAATGTCTAGCCGTGCCAATCGATTCAGTCGACTGCCGACCTGGGCTGAGGCCTTCGCAGCCGGGCCGATGGATTGGATTTGCGAGGCCGGGCGCCAGAGGTTGCTCGCATAGGGCATAGCCAGGAAACGGGTAAGTTGGGTGAATCGTGGCTTAGGGCTTCTTTGAACAGCCAACTTTTGTGTGGTTGAGAAGACTTTTCAAGAAATCACGTGTGGGGAAACACTTGTTTTTGCATTTTGCGTGTGGGTACAATATGTTTGAGTGAGCAGCTGGCAAAGAGGGTTTGCTTCTTGAGCTTTGAGAGTGGGTTGTTCTACTGGCAAAGACTCCGCATGAGGCAAACTTGGATTTAACCGTGGTTCCCCCGTACCTGCCCAGGGAGAGAGGGGGGCGTTGCCCTCCTGTGTGCTCCCATTGTAATTCCTCATTTAAACTCGACTATTTTGCTTTTGTATGGGTTCCTTGTTACTTTTCAAGGGGGGAAGTCAACTTCAACCCACAGACAATTGGTGTTCTGCTTGAGCAACGGAGACGGAGGGCTATCGACATGGGACAGTCCCTCTGTCATCTTCTTGCGTATTGATCTACAGGACTTAAGATCATGGCACGTGCC
Organism: Effrenium voratum; assembly: GCA_963377175.1. Taxonomy (NCBI): domain Eukaryota; class Dinophyceae; order Suessiales; family Symbiodiniaceae; genus Effrenium; species Effrenium voratum. Next base: position 663,157 of record CAUJNA010002546.1, read on the forward strand.
AGGCGTTTCGGCCCGGGCACGTGATGAAAGCGTGTCTGCAGATTGTGTCACTTTGGCTCTTTAAACCGGATTGACAAACCTCTGATGGATCTTCACCTACGGATGTTTACCTATTCTGGGAAGGGCCCAGATTACTTTTGGAGGAGTCCCCCCCCCTATCAATGCAGCCTCATGCTCTTTCAAGATCGGTGTGTCTCTTTCCGGAGTGCCTAATCTGTTGTGACCGGGATCACTTTGGCCACTTTTCATCCTGTATCTGAATCGTTGGTCCACATTTCTCGGGTAATGTGATAATTTCGTTGAATCTGGACCGTTCTATTCATATTCAGACGGGGTTCCCATTTCAGTGCGGAAAAACCTGGCATTTGAATTGTAGGGGGGACTCCTGGGAGTGGTATGTTCACCATTGTCCTTCCTGGATATAAATCCGAACTTAACATTGTCGCAGACTCCCACCCGAGAAAGCGTGATCCGTGATAGGAAGCTCTCTTTGTGGGACGCTGTTGTTACAAGGTAGCATTCCTATGATATGTCCAGGGCTTGGTTTCCTTAGCAGGGGGTCTTTCTCGGTTGTCCCCGAATGGACTTGAACCCGGCATAGGTCCTCACCATTGATCTGATTAGGGAAATAGGGGTGCTGGGAATAAACCCTTTCAGGATCTAAAGGAAACTACCTAGAGGGGGGAATGTAATTCCTTGTTTGGGTTCCCTTGTTTTTTTTGGTTGAACCATTTTTTGGGTTCTTTGCGGAAAGAAAAAAAACAAAAAACAAAAACAAGAACTACATCCCCCCTTCTAGGTACCATGAATTTCTTTTTCGCTCATTCCCCTATCGAACCAGAGAGGCCTGGGTTGGGCTCCAGGTCTGTATGAGGAAGTTCCCCTCGGAGGAAGGGTTGCGCGTCTCGGCGAACCGGTTTTGGGGGGCCATGGTTCTGCAGCCGTCCGAATTTGAGGGGTCCCGAATTCATTTCTTGTGAGAACCGCCAGGCTCCCTTACAGAAATTGGAGGGTGAATTTAAGAATGTCACTCGAATGGGCCCAGTGGTTCCAACTTATTTTTTGGGATATCTCTTCAGAACACAAGCAAATTCCCAACGGAATGTGCGTGGTTTCTCAAAACATTGAGTCAACAGAACTGGGGTTAGCCTTTAGACTTCCGTCTTCGGGTGGTTTCAAACATCTCCTTTTGGTAGCCTGATCATGTGAAAGAGACCTTTGCAAAGCCCAGATTAAGAGACCTCCGGTTGAATGGGGTGTCCCATTGACGCCAAGCTTCACCTTTGGTTGGACAACCCCCACAAATAAAAGCCAAAGCTGAGACATCTTTGGAATACATGGGAGTGTTAGGGAGTTGCCGTCCACATGGGAGGTTCATTACAGCCCCTTTTTCTCACTTCCCCGTTTTGGACTAATATTTCTTGAAAAGACCAATTTCGTGGTACACAAGAGTCCGGACCAAAAGAACAAGGAGCAAGAATCAACTTGTCGACATCATCCACAACCCACTCCATAAAGTCTTTTGAGCCTTGTGCAGCTGCACGTTGCTCAAGTATTTGCCCCCCTCTCGACCACTCAAGAGCCATAGTATGCTTTTCCCATCATGAAGTGCACAACCCCTTTTTTGCAAAAACAAACATGGAGAATTAGTGCACAACCCTCTTTTGCAAGGGAACTACATGGACAATTCATTTTCCGTAGGGTTGCACGCTGGGGTGAGCCATGTTGCTGACAGTCAGCGACCTGGGGCAGACGCGCTGGGAGAACGTGGAGTTTGAGGCGACGGACACTGTGGCCGCGCTGAAGGCGAAGGTGGGGAGCCAAAATCGAGATTTGGAGCCCCGGAAATGGCGGTCTCCCTCGGGAAAAGGAAAAAACGACCCCAAAGTGTGGCGGTTTTTGGGCTTCCCCTGAAGACCACCCCAAAAAGAAGGTAGCCCACCACACACACACACACACACACACACACACACACACACACACACACACACACACACACACACACACACACACACACACACACACACACACACACACACACACACACACACACACACACACACACACACACACACACACACACAGTGGTGCCAACCCAAAAAACAAAAGAGTTACCACCCCCCCCTCCACAAAAAAAAAAAAAGAGACACCACCCTCGACCCCCCCCAAAAAAACAAGAAAAGAAAAAGAGACACCACCCCCACAAAAACAAGAAAAAGAAAGAAAGAATAACGTACCACCTCCAAAAAGGAAAGAAACGCCCACAGCCAGGTAGAAGAGCTCTGGCACTTGGAGCCCCAAAGGCAGCGCCTGCGCTGCGTCTGCGGCATGCAGATCCTGGAGGCGTCACGTTGGTTTTCTTCGAAGGTTTGGTTGCAACGTTGAAACGAGAGTAGTTGCAACATGTTGCAACTTCAGCTTCAAGAGTTGTGAAGATGTGTGTTTTTTGTTTGTTTGTTTTTTGGTGCCGGCCGGAGGCAAGATTCGCCGAAAGGAGATTGTTGAAAGGGGTTCTCAAAGATGTAACAGGCCCTGTGCTTCCAGGCAAGCCACAATAGCAGGGAGCCCGGCATGTTCGTTGCCTATAAGTTTTGCATGATGAGTTCACCTTGGCTGCTACAATTCTGGTAGCCTCTTTGGTGGTTTGGATTGGTTTGGGATTTGAAGTCGGGGTTCATATAGAGGGTAGATGTGAAACTGCCCTAACTTCCAACCAATCCAAACCTCCAAGGGGAAGGCTTGCCTGAAGCGCGAGGGGCTGAGCTCAATATCGAAAAATCGGTTCGGCCCTTCGAGTGCGTGCATAGGATTGTGGAACCCATGTCTTAGAAACCCTTCAGCGAAAACCACCACAGTTTTTTTTCATTCAATCTCAACACGCAACCAATGGCTTGGGATCGAGGGCGAGCTGATAGGACGATGAGGCGACCTTGGGCTCTTGCGTGAAGCACGAGGATTGCATCACGGTGCTTCTGGAGGCCCCCGGGCCCATCCTGCTGAAGGGCTCCGTGAAGGATTCCACGGCTTTTCGTTCACACTGACAAGCCACGTGTAATATGATCAATATAATGTGTACAGTCTGACTTCTTGAGCCATTGAAGCTCCTTCTTTCGGGTTTTTGGGCTTGGCTGCCGCGTTTGTGGCAAACAACAAGTTTGGACTTGTTTGGGCAAAACTTCGATTGCGCACCTCCCAGCATAGTTTTCCATCTAAAAACCACTTCTTAAACCCCAAAAAGGGGGCCTTCAAGAAAGCCAAGCTCACCCAGTGTTTAAGCAACCTCCTTTGAGTCCTCTACTAGGTCCCCCAGTAGTGCCCTTTTACCCTTTTTTGTTGGGAGGATTCCCCTACTAAAATAGACTACTGAAACAAGTTGGTACCCTTATTTTAACCTCTCTACTGGAGGACCTAGTCTATAAAGATTTGTGTTTTAAGACATTTTGAGCCTGAAGGACGACGGTGACGGTGACTCAGATGAGCTGCGAACTGCCGTGACGTCGCCTAAGCTGCAGCACCCGGTCTTCAAGGTGGGCTGAAGAGCCCCGAAAGGGTCAGCCCCAGCCCCAGAAAAGGGTCGCCTCAAAACTTGCTTGTGTGATAGGTGGGGACTGAGAAATGGAATGAACCCAGCGGTCCCCTTAAAGGAAACCACAAGGGATCATAAAGGATGGTTTGTAGGGGCGCAGGGGGCTTTCCGCCATTCCCTGCTAAGAACCAGCCAGAAAAGAAGACGCGCAGGTGGAGATTTCCGTTGCCCAGTACAACTGGAACAGTGGCAGCAGCATTTGGCTCACTCTGCGAAGCCCGGAAGGCGAGGTCTTGGCCAATGAAAAGTTGAGCCCGGCGCGTGAGGGTGGGGATTGCCCAAGCTTCGAAGCGCCGAAAAGCCTCACCTTCTCACAGGACAGGGTCGAATCGCAATGCCCCCCAAGGGTCAAAGCAGACTTAGTACAGACTAGGTCCCCCAGGGGGAGGGTTCCCCTACTAAAATAGACTACAGACAAAAAGGGTACCTTATTCTAACCCCTCTACTGGAGGACCTAGCTCAGCATGTTTCCGTTTCAGACCACCTTATTCTGGATGAAAGTGGCAATGTTTTGCTTTTGGCTTTCTATCAAAAATACCAAAGGGGGGTCCATGAGAAACCTGGGCTTCCCGAGAGGAAACTCCAAGCCAGAAACATGCGGGTGCATTAGATGTGCGAATTGTCACTTGGGGGGACTTTATCTGCCTACCAAATCTACCAATTGTGAAGATGTGGCGTTTCTTTGTACTCTAGTTGATCCATATGTTGTCATACCCAGTGCTTCCCGGCAAGCCATTGCAGCTGGTAGGGGGCTGCACAAAACGACTATAAGTCCGAAATTTGGAAATCATGACATCTAAAAACACATCCTAGGTCCCCCAGTAGTGCCCTTTTGCCGATTCTTTTTTGGGGGAGGGTTCCCCTACTAAAATAGACTACAGAAAAGAAAGTTGGTACTAGGTACCCTTATTCTGACCTACTGGAGGACCTAGCCTCTAGAAACCATTCTTCGGTCCAGGAAGACGAGGTTGTGAGTCTGGCGCACGCGGGGTGTGCCTATGAGCTTCGGTACTGCGTCGGCGGAGGAGGCAACCACGCCATTCAGGTGGATTCGTTTTAAAACGCCGGGGCCGGTGGTTTTGGTGTCCGGTTGGGGCGTCAGAAAACCCTTCGTTGGTTTGGATTGCTGATTTCGGACATGTGCCTGGTTCTTGGGGGCAGATGGGCAACCACCCCCACAAACCTCTCATCTCCCCCCAAACCTTTGAACATCCTGTGAACCACCAAATCCACCACCAATTGGAGGTAAGCTGACCCAGTTAGGGCATACCCGTGTTTTTGTGCTAGCCGCAGTTGGGGCTTGCTGTTTGGTTGGTTGGCCCGTCGGTCGGTTGGTTGGTTGGCTGGTCAAGTGGCCGTACCCCTGCTCCCTTTGGTTTAAAGTGACAACACGGGTGGTATCCCCAGCAGCAACCCCCGGTCCCCTGTTTTTCACACAGGTGAAGAAGTGGATTTGCCGCATTTGCTTCACCTCCGAGAAAGAACCGAGCAAGATCATCAGATTTCCTGGAAGGGGGGATGTCACTGAAAGCGACTCCTCCGGCTGCACGAAGATTTGGGGTATAATGTCATCGGATTCCGACTTTTGACTCGGATGCGTTTTCTACGAGGGGTGTAGCGCCCCAAAGTCGGCCCCTTTCGAAGAAAGTTCCTTTGAGCGGGGCCAAGGGCCAGGTTTCTCATCCTACACTCCTCGCAGGGCTCCCTGTATTCCCCTGAGCTAATGTTGAAATTGTGTGCTTTTCGTGGGGTGATGTCTGAAAGGGAACATAGAGGGAGCCCTGTTTCATCCAATTTTGGTTTCAGTGCTCAGCTGGGAGGCAAAGCTGGAAAATGCACCCAGCACGGCGCAAGAAGCCATTCTTACCAGCGCTCTTGGTACAGCCCTGGCCGGTGTCCGGCCAGTGAACCGCTCGACCTTTTCGAATGTTGATTGCATCAACTTACTGGGTGATTCAAAATCAATCCTTCATCCTTATTCCAGATTGGTAGTGGAGTACGGATTTGGATTAGGGATCCCTACATCCCAGACTCATCATTGCATCCAGAGTTAAACTCATAGTTATCAAGAGTTGGGAGGTGGGGTCTGCACTTAGCGTGCAATGACACGTCGGCACAACCCTTCCAGCGGATTCGGCGACGGGACCCCAAAAGGGTGGCTGGGTGTTAAATCGCCCGTGAGCTTCAATTAGTATCTTCCCGAAAGACAACGAATAGGGGATATTTAACGAATATTTCAACCAGACAGGCATGTCAATGTTTGCTTATGTGGCTAAGAAACAGATTGGGGGCCCTTTCTGTTGAGACAAACATGACTTGTCCACCCCCGACCATCCCGCAAAGTTGCTTGATGGCCCAGGACTGAAGTTGGGGGGTGGGGGGGGGAATCTAACTGGGAAACCAGTCCACATGTTGGCATTTTACACCAGCCTGGAGAGTCAAACGTCAAGGAATTCCTAGTCATTCTCGGCATTGACCCTGTTTTGGATGCAAACGCCAGCAAATTACCGCAAACGCCTAGAAACAGGAAACGCCCGCAAATTGCCGCAAAACGCCCGCAAAAAAGGGGCACACCTCCGCAAAAAAGCGCAAAAAAAGCGCAAAACTCCTAAAACGCCTAAAACGCCTTGAGAACCAGAACGCCTAGGAATTCCTCGGCATTGGAATCTCCAGGAGCATTTGTTTCGGCCGGTCAGAAGTCGCACTTTCACTGGTACCCATGAGAATCATCCAGTGCCCCCTGTCGAGTCCACCTCACTGGTTCCCTGTCGAGATGCCATCATATGCCATCTCAGCCCACTGCCTGTCACGGAGCCCTACGACCAGACCTCAACAAGACGACCCAATTCCAAGGGTAGACAAAAGGATTTGTGTTTCGTTGGAGGTTCCCAGCAAAAACCAACAGTTTACCCTTGCGGGTTTCTTTGGTCCTCATATTTGGTGTTTGTGGACCGCATGCTTGGTGGAGTATTCGTATTTCCTTCCAATTGGTTGGGGAGATACCCTTTTTCATGGGAAGCCCAGATGAGGGGGCCAGTGTTTGCCCAAGAGGTGCAACGGCCATCCGGAGGCAACCATAACATGGTCCCCTCCCGACCAACCCCGGGCTTTGTTACAATCGCTGAACTGGCCGAGGCAAGCACGAGCAGCTCTCGGAATTGACACCCTGGCAAGTTTCGCTTACGCTGCTGAGCGAGCGATCAATGCTCTCCTAGTCAATTAGTTTTTCGAAGGGCTAAAGGCTTAAGCCTCAATAGGTCCAAATTAGGGCTTGGCAAGGTCTTTACAGTTGGTCTTGGGAAGTTGGTGGGATCCCTGACGAACTAGTTCTGCTTAAAGCTCGCTTGGGTTCCCTCATTTCTTTGGGCTGTGCCCGCAAGAGGCCAAACTGGGAGATCCCCTCAAGGCTCTTCTTCGCGAAGGGGCACAAAGTAGTTGACCCACATGGTTGGAAACAATGTTTCTTTTGGGAGGGGATGAGCAGGGCAACAGCAAACACTGGGCCAAGATTCCACGGCCATATGTCATCTATTTCCCGAACATGGCACAGGAAGATTGGCTGGGCCCGCTGTCTTTTGCAAAGTCCAGCCGCTCAGCTCTGTGCGTACCCACTCAAAATGGTCAACCAACCAGCAAGGGTTCCCGTTGTCTACCGTTCAGGTGGGGCAACCATGGCACCAATCACTCTACCAATTGGTTTGTCGATGCTATGGCAGGGATTCCACCCCGCAGCACAAAAAAGGAACTACCCTCCTGTCCATCAAACATGGAAAAGGACCCCCCCAACACACACACACACACACACACACACACCCAGCCCCCGAAACGTCAGGTTCCACCGCAATGAAGGGTCAGCCTTCGGGATGGAGCTGGGACCTTCGCCAGGCACAAGCAGAACCTTCAGAAGCTCGGGGTGGCCATGTGACGCGCGCAAGACGCGTCACCGCAACCCACCACTTGCTTTTCCCTTCCCGGGGGGGGGGGGGAAGAACATGGGAGTATTTTATTGCCCCAACCTAGCGTCAATATCAGTTTTGCAGGTGGTATGTGTTGTTGGGTTTGATGAACAATATGATGTGTGTATGTACTTGACTTTAATTGAGGCTTTGTTCAAGGACGCCAGGTAGGCAAATCGAAGCCAGCCCCTGGAAGATTCCCCCCCGCCCCCACATAAGTCTATGTTGCATGTGGGGGACCATTTCCAATTCTTGAGCGTGGTGAATTGCATGAATGGCCAGTTGGAAATGTACGTAAACAAACTTGGGGGTATGATCAGGAGATTGAGGGTTAATTGAGGGCCCATGCAAACTTTCCCAGCGAGAAATGTGGGTTTAGGGTTCCTGTTGTTTCGTTTGAATTTGCCTGAGCCAGACTCACCATCGTTTGGGTTTCATCCATGGCCTGGTCTTTAGTAGAGCTTTGTCCCTTACCCTCTCAACATGGAAGTGCACAGGCTCCCTGTCAGTTTTCCACAGGGGTCTGTGCGCTTCCTTGTTTGTTGGTGGGCAAGTCTTCTGAAGTCGGATTCTCCAATTTGACCAAGCGTTGGAATTGTTGCGGGGGAAGTACCCAGGCCACAAAACATGTTTTCCACAAGTCCAGGTCCCATCCGTGGACGGCACCTTAATGAGGCTACTGGTGGTCGACGACCACGCAACAGGTGTGAGTCAGTTTGAGTGCTTGTCTATAGTTGTGGGTTTTGTCGAAGACAATCCAAACGAGTCTACCATCTAGAGAAATTATAAATTACATCCATATGTGAGGCTTTGGCGATACTCTCCTTCATATACGCCATGTGAAGAGTTGAGCTTCCGGAAAAGCTGCAGAGAACTGCTACAACACATGCTTCAACAGTGGCAGATGCTGGCTGTTTCTGCTGCAAGAAGACAAACACTTGCTTGGTGATAACTCGTGCTTTAAGCACACATAACGGAAGAGTCGTGACAAGGATAGCGCTTGTTGCAGGAACAGCATGTTTCGAGACTAGGTATGTGCAGAGTCTCAGCAGAAGATTGCAAGCCATAGAACTTCAACCCCCGCTCGGAAGGACCTGACTCCGACACATTTCTGCTAGGCTCGAGATTCGCCAAAAGCGAGAATTGAGTAAAAGAACTAGCAATGATATCATTGAGTATGCGAGTCTTCGAGTCTTCGCCCAAAAGGGATAAGGAATCAAATATGCAAGATAGCTTTATATCTGGCACACAGCTATGGAGGTATGCATGCTTGTGCTTGTGTTCTCTTCAGGGGGTCGACCGTTTTATTCAAGAGCCAAGGTCAACCTCTCTACCATTGACTCAACGAAATCCATGTTCCATTGAATCTGTGGAAGCCGTCTGTTTGGTCGCATCGAACTTGCAGCTCCTTGAAGGCCATCAAAACTCAGAAGAGGAAAGCGGTGCGGCAAGACCCGAGATGAACTCACGCGCGTTCCACGGTCTTCGAAGTTTCACCAGAGGTCTTTCAGAAACCACCTAGTAAAACTTTGGTTGGGACGATCATGATGGTCCTCACACACACAAATTTGGTATTGTTGGTAATTTGTGCCATCCGTTGTTTTCGTTGGTGCTGTTCATGGCTTTCGGGGTTGCTTTGACCAGACCTCACCTAGAAACCCGGCGGCAAGACAGAGTAGATTTAAACAACAGGCGGCCGTCGGCGGCATGCACGTATTTTGAAACAAACACAAAAACATGAGTCTGAACATGATAGGTTTGGAGCCGGTCAGTTGGCCCTTAACTCCACCTTTCTTGTCTTGTGCCCTCGTTTTGTTTGTCTTGTTGCTTCTGTTTGTGTCGAATCGGGGCGAATAACAATTCTCTCTTTCCGACCCGGGCGGTGGCAAGGTGAAAGTTCAAACCTGGCCTCATGATTCCCTTGGAACAGAAGTTGTTCAGACTCCGGATGTGTGCATTGACACTCCCTCACCCCAACCAATGTGTGAGGGGTCCTGGTCAATTCAAAAATGTCCCATCGTTTTCCTTGGGCTTGCCTTTGGACGAAACCAGTGGGTTAGAGGGGGGCTTGGAATCCGATATCTACTAGTCATACCCGCGCGTTTACACTTACTTCACCAATGACGGAGTCCTGCTCAGGCTGTAGATGAGCAAGATGCTTCATAGTGGACAAATTATAGTGACGTCACAAGTGTGTTTGCGACATCACCAAGGATGCAAGTGTCTTTCCTTGCGGTGTCTTATTTCAGGAAGGTGACCTATACTATTCACCCTAATATCGAGGCTTGCAACATTACCTGACAATCGGCCTTAAGGTTAATATATTTCTTCACCGGCTTGTTTTTGGTGGAGCATATGGGAGAAATCTGCCGGATGTGCGTAGACTCCAAAACGACTTCCTGGGTCATTTGTCACCGGCACAGTCCACTTGAGGCGTGTGGATCCGGCATTGGTTTCGGGGGGTGACGGCCTTTTCTAGCCGCGTGGTGTCTTCTTTCACCCAAAAAATACCGTGTTGTTTTTTTTGTTGCAATTCCACCGCGTCAGAATGAGTTTGCTTCGAAAGGGTCCTGCCTTTTTTTGTTGGCTCCACATTGCACTCGGAAGAACAGCGTTTGGTTACTGCCGGAAAAGGCTCGATGTTTAACCGTGCTCTTTTAGGGGAAGCCTATTGACAAGATTGGCTCGCGCGCTCCCGTGTTGGCTCCAATACAGGACGCAGCGTTATTGTTTGCATGGCTCGGAAAACACTCGCAGGCACACCCTCGCATTAAATGCCCGTACCCTCTTGCAGAGCGTAGCCTGAAAGAGCCCTCATTCGCGACCCAACCCAACAGGCTGCGGGAGCTCAACCCGGACATGCTTGCCTGCACTCTCCCTTGCCACGGGATACAAATGCTCATCTCGAATGGCGTTCCAGCCATTTCCCCTTAAGAAGTGCTTTGGGAAGACCAATCCAAACGAACTAAGTCAGAGAGTCTCCTGTTGGTCATTTGCGGTGCTTGTTGGAAGTACTTGACCGCCCTTGAACAAATGCAGAAACACCTTTTTAGGTTAGGTTGCAAGTTGAAGGATACCCAAAAAGGGGGTCCGGGCCCAAAAGGGAATCGGACATCCATTGAGTACCCGACCAAAAAGCACCTTTGATGAATGATGGCCAGCAGCGGCGCGACACGAGTGACACTGCCCTTGGAGCCGCCGCATACCTGGAAAGGAACGCTTTTGCAAAGGCAGTCAGGGAGTTGAGCGAGCAAGTACCAGGGTATTGGCTGTTATAGGTTCTCATTCGGGGCCCTTCCAGTCTTCCAGGTTGGTTTCCTGGGTATTTTAAAGACTCTAGTGGATATCACCAATACTGTCTTGTTCTTTCGGAACTGGTTTCGTTTTGGCGGGTCCCCTATCAAGGGCTTGAAAGGAACCCAGTCCTGAAGCATTGCACCAGCGCATTGTGTGCACAAGCTTGTTTCTTTGTGGATGGTGCCGCATCGCCCGTTGTATTGCTTGGGTGTTGCTGTATTCAAGGTTGTGGTCTCGCATGTCCAGCGTGAAGCGTGTTTTGTGTGACAGAGCGTTGCGTAACGGGACCTCAGCGGGACCTCAGCGGGAAGGGATCCCCACCTCCAAACTCACACGGCTTCACCAGTGTAACATGGCGGTTCCTTTGGTCCAGTGAATCCCAGGCAAGCCACTATGGGCAACCAGCCATTCTTCTGTCAGGGTCCAAAGGGTGGTTCTCTTTGTTGCTTGCTATGCAGGCTGGGGCTCCCTTATGTCAGTTTGGTACTCCGCAGATCAACATGGGAACCCAAGGAGCCATCCAATGTTAGGATCGGAATCTCCTGGGTGGACCCCCTTCTTGGGATCCTTCTGTTAATTTTGCAGGGAATACAGGTGTGGCTCAAATACGAATGATATCTGCCAAAGGATCACTATGAAAATTCGCGCCCGTTTCAGTCTGGTAAACCATGTTCGTACGCTTCCACGTGTTTGCCATCCCAAGGCTACCGATCAGCCCCAGCTCGCTGTCAGGCAAGGTGAGACGGGCGGACCTTCATTTAATTTCACCAGCGACTGAATTGTCCCAAACACACACACACACACACACACGGCAGACTTCCAATTTTTGTTGATTAGACTGAACCCCATTCCAAAAAGGCAACCCGTGGGTTTAAGTCTACCATGGTTTTAGTCATGTCAAGTGTTCTCAACATGTCTTGTGGGAGCAGCTTCCCGTTAACAACTATTGATAATGACTCATTGAAACAACCTCGCCATGTTTGTTGGGTTTCAATCCCCATATATCTTATTACTTTATTGGTTGATAGCAAGCTGTACCTTTTTGGTGGCCCAGAAAGTGTGGGCTTGTTCTGGCCAGTAGACTCAGCAGGTTAGACAAACCATAGCCCCCGCAGAGTTCTCGCTGGCAATTCAATTCTCGTGGACGAACTGGGTTACAGGCCCATTCGTGAGGTATCGGATTCACTCACCAAAATTGGGCCCTGGACTCATCCAAGTGGCTGGCGGATTCTTGTTCCGAACTTTGTTGACTCCCGTTTCTTGGGGAAGGAAGCTTTTTTAACTTGTTGGTTCCATTGGGAGTGCTGGGAATGAACCTGGGGATCCCTAGCAAACCATAAGGGATGGTTCATTGTTTGATTGAGAAACAGCAAGTTAAGAGTGCTCCATTGATTTTGAACCAAGACACTGCTTTCAGTTTGCTCTATGGTACAAGGTATGCATTCCTTTAGGTTTTATATGTTGGATCCCTTGGTTGCCTATGGCAGCCGAATGCCCTGCTTTGTGTTTAGCCAACAACTGGAACAGTCGTTTTCGTGGAACAAAACCTCCAAACGGTTCTGACCAATCCACTCAGGTGTGATTACCTTGGACAACATGTTGCTTGTTGCTGTAAAATTGCATAGGACTCCTCTTGGAGGTATGGGTCCACGTCTAAAGGCAAAAAGACAGCCCTAAGGGTTTCTAACAGACCCATGACCGTGAATTTACAGTTGAGTTTTGAGACCATGACTCATATATGTTTCTGGTGTGCCAACCTGGGGTCATACAACCACACCTCCTTTTGGGCCATATGCTCGCCATATATTTCTGGTGCTTTGGAGCCATAAGGGAAACACACCTGCACTGGAGTTTACCTCTTGCTCTTGGAAAGTGAAGGGACTTTGAAGTGCTTCCCGTCACGGGGCGTTGTTCTCCGGACGAAAGGCAATCCAAGGTAGGCAATCCATGCACATCCAAAATGGGTGCTGAAAGTTAGGCCCCCCTCCAAGTAGTTGGCTGTTGCGGGTTCCCTTGCAAGAACGCAAAAGGGGATTCGATCCATGTTGAGACGAGAGCTCACCTACTTGAACTTGGCAACATCGCATGCAAAGTGAAGAACCAGAACAAGCTAGGATCCGTCAAGCTTGTTCGGGGTCCTCCAAAAGCCAACCGGATTTGGCGATCTGCCCCTAGGCCGACGACAGCTGCCGCGCTTGCACCTGCCATGCACGGCACCGGCAGTGCGCTTGCGGATCGCCGGGCTTTTGGTGTTGCATCGAGTTCCGCACCCGGACAAATAGGTTCCAAACGCCACCGAAAGGAACCCATTCAACTGTTGGAGCCCGTTTAAGTTATCGCCCGAGAGTGGCTTCGGTTTGTCGGGCATAAATTATTGGGGGGCCGGAGTTGCTTTTTGAGAGAGACCCTCACACACTTGTTGTTGGAGTAAGCCAAAACGGTGCTTGTGGTCAGCAAAAACTTGATGCAGATTGGAGTTTCGGGGTCCCCAGGTTCTTGTCCCAGGTGCTTAGTGGCACGATTCTTGTCCAATGCGCAAGTGGGCCCTTTCCTTTGCCCAGTCGTTGCATTTGCTGGTGTTCCTAATGGGTGACCCAAACTCGGGCTCCGAGTGCTTGTCGGCATCTTGTTGTTTTCTTTGTTTCTTAGGTTCCCTCAAACAACAATCCATGAAAATGCAGGGGGTCCTTTTTGTTCAATGGCCGCTGGGAAAACAAGAGACGGTTCACGAATTCACAACATGGCCTTCTATGAGAAAGTGTGTGTGTGTGTGAGTGTGTGTGTGTGCTCTGGTTTTGCAAGAAGGGGAGATCAAGTTCAATTGGACCTGACGCCACTGGTGTGATGAATTGATTTGTCCTCTCTGCCTTGTGCAGTAGCTGACTCACAGATGTTAGGATTTCGCCAAATTCTTCCCAACTTAGCAAAGCCTTGTCCAAGGTGTGAGTTGATTGGCTGAATGGCACCAAAGTGCCTGAAACAAGTGCTAGACTGCTTGATAAGAGGACGGGACAAACGACAAACATTGGCAGAGGCTTGTGTTTGGATGTTCACAATACTTGGGGTAAGTAGGTTTGCCCTAACTGTTTTAGAGGGACCACAAAAAAGGTTGGCAGACTTCTCACTTGCTAAGCTTGACAATGTGCGGGGTCAGTTGCTCACTCGGGCCCTACTTGACGCTTTAAGTGGTTCACTACCTGGCTTAATTGGGATGTAATAAGGCCAATATAAACCTTCACAACTAGAGGTGTAGAACTGAAGTGGGTTTTTTGGGTGCTGCTCACTTGTTGCGGCTGCCAGGTACAGCCAAAGGCAGAGCGGGCGATCACGGTGGCAACCCCTGCTTCCTTCGAAGAGGAGGCGGAGTTTGGTTCGCGGCTGTGGGCTGTGAACTGTGAATGGGTCAACATAACTCGGTCGTTGGGGGAACACCGGGTCTGCTATGATGAAGATAATCCTCAGGTTACTTCCTGTTCCTGAGTTAGAGTAAGTTTCCCAGATGGGTGTGGTTCCTTTTTTTTTGAGTTGGCACCCCAAAATGGCGGGGGGGGGGGGGGAGGAAGAAAATTCAGAGGGACATCATCCGAGTTGCGGGCTTACCCACTTGGAGACGGCACCAGCTTTCGCCTTTTGGAGTCTTTAGAAACATCCTCTTTGTGGCCAACAATACGCCGTCCGGATACTTTCCTTGTAGGCGAAAACGAGATGGAGAAAGCAATTGCATGTGGCCGAGTTTTGCATCTGCCAAAAGACTCCTCGAGGACAGGCATATTCCACCAGGTACCATTTTGGGGGAGGCCCTTGGTTCAGTGTCTAAACATTTCTAGGGGTAGCTTCCCCATTCTTTCCAGGGATCCTTCTTTCTGGACCACCAAAAACCCTGGGGAAATGGCTGTTTTTTGAAAAGAATGATGGCTGAAAAGAATGGGGAATCAACCGCTGGAACATGTTTTAAATTAAAAGCTGGATCCAACTAGCTGACACAGTGGTGAGTGGTGTCCAACCATCACTGGGGTGTCACATACAAACTGGAAGCTGGCCATGAGCGTAGGTTCTTATACAAATCGGCTGATATGCTTATGGTTCTGTTCTTGTTGGAGAGAAACCTCTTTTGGTTGGTGTTTAAGGGAAACCACAAGGAGCACGGCAATGTTGGGTCCCCTAATGTTGAGACACCCCTTGATGCGTAAAGAGCTGTTCTTTGTTTAAGTCCCTGACTTCCATAAGAGTTATGCTTGTTCCTACCCTAAACCCGTGGCTAAATGCACACTTCAGGCCCCAGAAGGCTTCCCTCAAGCATGGGCCATGAGCCTAAACAAGTGCAACGAGTGGTTTAGGAGGAGATGTCCAAAGCTAAATATATGCTGCCAGTGGTACCACCGCCAGATCTCACTCGGTGTGGTGCATTGGTCAAAGCAACAAAACCGACATCTTCTCCGAAAGTTTGCGAATACGGGCTGAAGAAATATGCAGGCTAATCTGAGCATATGTTATTTCTGTGTGCCCAGATGCGGGCGAAGGAGTCAACTATTGATGTTGGACCTCCTTTAAATAAATGATTGGGTCCTCTATTATATAGATATGCTTTGCCGGAAAAAACAACATTGCCGGAAACAAACTAAGGGCAAAACACAACTGGCAAAAAAACAACAACAACAAAAACGGGCAGCATCAAACGGGCAAGCAAATCCGGGCAATGAATGAAAATCCTTTTTCAAGTGGTTGCCAAACCATCAAATCTACTATAACTTCTTTTCAAAGAAGCAAGGGTCACACAAAGGGGGTTGCCCACAAGAGGCCCTGATCCTCTTTAGTATGACTGTGTTAGGGTCCTCTTTTATAGACATGTTTTCGCAGGCAAAATTATGGCTTTGCCTAGCTAAATTCGAATTGGCAATACCAAATTAAGTACTGGGAATCTGAGACTCAGTCTTGGCAATACTAGACTTGAAATTGGCAATACCAAGGTAAGTACTAGGAATCTGAGAGCAAGTCTTGGCAATGCGAATTTAGATCTGGCAGTACTAAAGCAAGTACTAACAAGTCCAAGCAAGTCCCACCCAGACCCCCAGGATTTTCACTAAAGAGGATCCCGCTGACTGGTTCCACTTTTCAGGGGGGGAGGGTAACATCAAGGAGGGTTCACCATGAGCGTGTTTGTTGCCGCTTGTTTTGAGTGTTCTTCGTGGATCCCCCGATTGGCGAGACGGCAAAGTTTTAAACGCCAGGCACATTTGAAGTCCATGGGCCACTTCCAAGACGCCTTCAAGCTAGGCCGCGGCGGAAAGAAAGAGGAGCCCAACGAAAGGGGTCCACGTTGTGCTTTTGGAGGGCGACTCAAGACTTGTTGGTTTTTTTGGTTCTCATTTCTCTCGGACACCCCCAAAGAGCTATACTTTTTTTCGTGGGGATGGAAGCTTAACAAGCTCCTTCTTGCCAGTTTTTGAGAAGATTTTCTTCTCAGGCTCACTGCCTGAGTTCCTGGGCGTCATGCTTTTTTGCGAAGACCATGTTCGCGGCAGACAAAAAGTTTGGGAAATCTGGAGAGCCCTGTTCCTTTCGTCGCAAATTTCGCGAACGCAATAAAGGCCTGGATTTGCTGGTCGAGCGGCATATGCCCCGCCAGGCAGTTCATTCCACAGAAGCTCTCGGGACCACGAAACGACACCGGTAGGGACATGCTTGGGATCCCAATCCTGCCAGGGACGCAGGGCGTTTCTTGTAAAGCCGCAACCAAGAATCTGCAGAATATTTTATCGAGCTCTGGGGATAAAAGGAGCTCAATGATAAAGATAACCTGGTGACCCTGATTTCTGCTTTGTGGCTGTTGTGCGTTATATCAATTTGCTTAAGCCAATGCTGACACGGCTTGGCTTTTTCTTGTGCCAAGGGCCAAGTTAGAGTTTGGCCTCGCCGAAGGTTCCTGTGTCTGTAGTTCACCCAACGGAAACGCAGGTTCCAAGCTCCAAAAAGGGCCCCGGGATTTGAGAGGCGACGTTTGCATCTTTTGACCCAATTTGCGACTCAAAAGGTGTTCACTCTTGAACGGGGTTGTGGGATCAAGGGGTTTATCCCCACTTCTGTGATACAAGAGAATCTCCCCCTTTCTGGAAGTTGGTCTTTGCGAAGCCTTTTTGTTGTATCACAGAAGTGGATTCCATTTCCCACAGCCCTGCTCTTGAGCCATGGCTTGCTTTTGTGGGCAGAAATCACACGGTCCCGTTTCATTGGGGTGAGTGTAAGTTGCCAACAGGGTTTTAGGTGCCTGCCCGGACGAGCAACGTGTGCTCCCAGTTTCGGGGAGCGCTTGAAAAACCATTTAAACACTGTTCCCCTGTTTTTGGAACACACGCAGCTTTCCGGTTCCCTGGCACGGCAGGGCTAACGAGCAACGCGCGCACACACAGGCCCATACGAGCAACGCGCGCACACACACACAGGCCCATGCTGCTTTCGAGCACCCATAGCGGGTGTGCAATTCACGGGTAGAAAAGACAACGTGGGCCTCTTTATGAGATATTTGCTCGGTGCAAAGTCACTGTGTTTGTTGAAGCTCAAAACCACAGGAAGCGAACCCACAGGATAGTCTTCCAAAGTCCTTCTTGGGGGCTCGGCACAACCTTACGTGAATCTGCAAATCTGTGGACCTGATTCCATTTGAGAGTTCCACTTGAGAGTATCTCTTGTCGCGCGGGCTAGCTCGCATTTGCTGCAATGTAGCTTTTTCAACATACGAAATGTGGACGAACGAGATGCAGCTCAGAACAAAATGCAGAAGGCGGCGACCCCCCCATTCAGAAATGTACAGGCCTTTTGTTCCACGTGCTTTAGGCCACTTCGCCCAAGCCATTCTTCGAAGCGGAAAATGTACAACAGGGGTGGGGGCGGGGGCCCCCTGCCAATAGGTAGGTGTCCCGGACGTATGTTATATTATATATATATATGTTCTTAGAACACCTGGCAGGCAGATACCTCCAGGGCATAGGCATTTGGAGTACCCGCAGATTGCCATGGAACCCAAACAGGGCGTTTTTTTCCAGAGGTCTGAAGAGATTTCAACGAAGGGCTTTTTGGTTTCCAAGCGTACCCTTGTTTGGACACCAACGGGAGACCCACCCTTTGTGGGTTACCCGTTGTGAGGTGAGTTCTTGGGCTCCGGCAGCATGTCGGTGGTCCGGAGGCGCGACGTGCATGTGTGTGAGTGTGTGCGGGTTGTGTGCTGCGTGTGTGTGTGTGTGGGGTTGTGTTTTTGTGTGTGTGTGTGTTGGGTGTTTTGTTTGTTTGTGTGTTTGGGTGCTTTGTTTGTTTGCGTGTTTGGTTCCTTGTGTTTGTGTGACTGCTTGCTTGCTTGCTTGCTTGCTTGCTTGCTTGCTTGGTTGGTTGCCTTGCTTGCTTGCTTGGTTGGTTGCCTTGCTTGCTTGCTTGCTTGGCTTGGCTTGGCTTGGCTTGGCTTGGCTTTGCTTTGCTTTGCTTTGCTTTGCGTTGCGTTGCGTTGCGTTGCGTTGCGTTGCGTTGCTTGCTTGCTTGCTTGCTTGTGTGTTGTGTAGCTGTTGTTTGCTTATTTGCTTGCTTGCTTGCTTGCTTGTGTGTTATGTAGTTGTTGTTTGCTTATTTGCTTATTTGCTTGTTTGCTTGTTTGCTTGTTTGCTTGCTTGCTTGCTTGCTTGCTTGCTTGCTTGCTTGCTTGCTTGCTTGCTTGCTTGCTTGCTTGCTTGCTTGCTTGCTTGCTTGTGTGTTAGTTGTTGTTTGCTTGTTTGCTTGTTTGCTTGTTTGCTTGTTTGCTTGTTTGCTTGCTTGCTTGCTTGCTTGCTTGCTTGCTTGCTTGCTTGCTTGCTTGCTTGCTTGTGTTTGCGCTTGTTTGCGCGTGTGTTTATGTTTGTTTGTTTGTCTGTCTGTCTGTCTGTCTGTTTGTCTGTCTGTTTGTTTATTTGTCCGTGTTTTTGTTTTGCTGGCTTTTGTTTGTCACTGCTTGCTTGGCATTGGTTTGTTGGTTGATTGGTTGGTTGGTTGATTGTTTGTTGGGTTGATGTTGGTATGGTTTACTTATGTGTTTGTCGGGTTGTGTGTTGTCGGATTGTTTGCGTGTGTTGTTGTGTTTGCTTTGTGCTGTGTGTGTGAGTGTTTCAATGTTGTGTGTGTGTGTTTTTGTTGGTTGTGGTGTTGTTTCTTTGTTTGTGGTGGTGTCTTGTGTGTCCTGATTTGTTTCTTGCTTTGGCTTGTTTGATTGACTGTTTGGTTGGCTTGGCTTAGATTTGTATAGTTTTGGTTTGGTTTCTGGTTGGTTGGTGGGTGGGTTGGTGGGTGGGGTCGGTGGGTTGGTCGGTGGGTCGGTGGGTTGGCGAGTCTGTGAGTTGGTGTGTTGGTGGGTTCGTGGGTTGGTGTGCTGGTGTGTTGGTGGGTTGGTGGGTTGGCGGGTTGTGGCTGGCGGGTTGGTGGGTTGGTGGGTTGCCAGGTTGCCAGGTTGCCAGGTGGGTGGGTGGGTGGGTGGGTTGTTCGTTGGTGCGTTCGTTGGTTCAGTTGCTTCTTCGTTGGTTGGCTGGTTCGGTTTGGATGGGATCGGTTTGGATTATTTGGTGACGGTGCTTAACTTTGTTTGATACTCTTTGCGGATTTGTGTGTTTCTGTGTGTGCGCATTTTGGTTGTTTTGGCTTGATTGTTAATCCAATTGTTTGCTTCTGGCTTATGTACTTGTTTGTTTGTTTGTCATATGGCGCATCCTCAACAAGCTTCCACAAGGTCTTGCCCTCAGAAAGGACACCCCATATTTATTGTTCAAAAACTGTTTGGTGAACTCGTCCTCGTTGGTGGGTTCCCTACTATTCCCAGAGAGCCAACGGTGCCTTGATCCTCTTTCTTTCGAGGTGCCATTTAAGATCAGGTACCAAACAGACGCTGTTTTCCGATGGACATTCGCTGCAGTCTGGGTTACAAGGGGTATTCATCAGGGTTGGGCAATAATTGGAGTCAAGCCTGGCCCGCGTACAAAGAACAAAACACAATGTTTGTCCAAAGGGGAGGCTGTTGTTTGGCCCTGCACCTTTTTTGCGGGCCCATCCAAAAACTTATCTGGACCCCAACAACAACGGGTCAGGGAAGGATCGAACGGGCCCCCTAAAGAGCTTGACACAGCTCATTCGCCAGGTGTGTGCGCCGGTGTGACGGCCAGATCTTCGCTGCCCGCCCGGCTTTCTTTTGGGCGACCCGTGGAATGGGAGTTTCTCAAAATGGTCCTCCCCTAGCGGACGGGCGGGAGGGCAGGCAGGCAAGCCAGCAAACAAGCAACCGAGCAAGCAAGCAAGCAAGCAAGCAAGCGTCCGAGCGAGAAGGCAAGCAAGCAAACAAACAAAATCAATCAAAAAACACAAAACAACAAACACACAGACAGACAGACAGACAGACAGACAGACAGACAAACAGACAGACAGACAAACAGACAAACAGACAAACAGACAAACAGACAAACCTACATACAAGCAAACAAAGAAACAAACAAAGCAAGAAACACAATATAACAATCACACACTAAGAGACAAAGCAAGCAAACAAGCTAGCAACAAACAATTACAGGGTGTTCTGTTTGTCCGCATTGCCTTTGGGCGAGTATGCGCCCGCTTCTGCTGCCTCGTGTTTTGCTCGTAAGATCCAGCTTAGCGATATATGAAATTGTTCGGACATTCCTGGCCGCCATACAATTAATACAATGAGCCAAATCCTGAAAACCGGGTAGACGAAGGGACACTTTACATCTGTATTGTGGGTCGTCTTCTTTTTTTTGCAAGGGTTGCCTCTTCTTCTTCCTGGTTAGGGTATTCACAAAAGGGTACAAACACACGAGTCAAGTGAGGTGCGCCCAACTTCCTTGATGGCCACTTTAGGATGGGGTTGTGCTTCTCGGTTTAGTGGGAGTAATTGGAACACCTACATAATCCGTTATAACAGTTGTCGTCGAACCCAACGTCGATGGGTTTCAGTCACTGCTCAAGTGAGTGTGTGTGTGTGTGTGCGCGTCTGCGTTTTTGGGAAAACCCATCTTGGTTAGTTGTCCAAGGGAAACCAATCCAGTTGGTGGGTCCATTTCCTCATTCTGAAACAACCCCAAGTGAGGTGTGAGCAATTGGGTGTCAAATAATAGCATCCCTCGTCTCGAAAAAATGTACCCTATCAATCAATGCTACTACACTAGAACTAGCCCAAAACAAGCCAAACTAGCCCTGTAACGATGTTTCGGACTTGATTAGAAAACACCCCCTTTGCTACGTTTCCGAAGCAAAAGAAGAGTTGACCCAAGGAAAGCAGTGACACGCCCTGGGGCGCAAATGTACTCTTGAACATCGGGTGTATTTTGGAAATGACTCATTGGCACGGAAATGTCGAGCTTCAGAGAGCCGAAGTGTTGCATAGGCGTCCGCAGCCAGGTGAAGTGTGTCACTGCGGTGGACGAGGAGGTCAGGCAGTTTACTCGGGACGAGCGACTCGGCGATTGCCAGGTTCCAGCTGTGTATTTTTTAGTCGAGGGCCCAAAAAACTGACCTTTCAGGTCTTTTGGGCAGAGGAGCTTAGGGTGGAGTCTTGTTTTATTCCGCCCTTTTGTTTGACAGCAAACCGACACGCTTGTAGATAGGTTGACAGTCATCTTTGCTTTTGCTGCCCCTGCCAGTCCCCATTTGTTTGAAACGACATCACGCAAACAAAGAAGCCGTGGACACTCCCACCAAGAAAGCCATCGTCCTTGAATCAGGTATGTCCGCATTGAGACTTGCCATTCTTCCATTGCCCCCTGCAGCATCTGAGCATCGTGCTTCAGGCACTCACGTGCAGTTTCCCAGCAGGTTGTAGTTGTTTTGTTGACAACAGCAAAGGTGTCGTCTCCAATTCCAGGCTTGGGTTCCGGGAAGGCTCCAGGGCTGGGGATACTCCTTGGGATACGTTTTCCGAGTTTCCTTGTCCTATGTGCCCAAGCTAGGCCGCTAGGCTTGTGCCAGATATCCAAGGGCTTGTTTGTGCGTGTGCGTGTGTGTCTTGCTGTTTGTGTCAGGGTGTTTGGGAAAAGGATATACGTACTGGGTCCTTGTTGTTACACGCCCCGCAAGACATGAACTCGTGCCGCAAGCGGTGTGCCAGTGGGGAAAGCTAGTAAGAGTCATGATCATGCTGTCATTTAGATGTATGGCATGAGGCCACTTTGACACAAATCGCATGGGCACACTCGCTTTACTTAGATGTTGCTGACGACGCACGTGCTACCCCAGCCCCCACCACGCGCAAAGCCAAGGGTCTGGTGTGCCATGGGGGATCGGAAGGGGCGCTGTTGATGTTGAGGCCCACTCCCGTCACAAAACACAATTGCGCACTGCCTCTGGCCAAGATACTGAGAAGGTTAAGCCCGCTGACACATGGGAGTTTGATTTCTTGTGTCCTTCAGTTGTGTTCCAGTAAGATTTGACTTGGTAGAAGTTACAGGCTGTGAAGTTGCTCGTCGGGAAGCGCAGTGCGCACTGCCTCTACTAACACACGGGAGTTGGGTTCGTTGTGCTGTGCTTTTCTCTCACGCCAATGAAGGATTGTGTCCGAACAGGCCGTGTTGGCCAGGGCCAGTCTGCGGGCCGCGTTCGCACCTCGCTTTGACCTCGTTAATACCTCGTTTAGACCTCGTTAAATTGGCTGGCTAGAGCACCTTTTTCGCAAGGTTTCGTGGCAGGTGCAGCACTTTCGCAAGGTCAGGCGCGGATTTCGTGACAGGTGCAGTGCTTCAAGAAGGCCAGGCGCAGGTGTTGTGGCAGGCGCGGAGCTTTCAGAAGCAGATTTCGTGACAGGGGCGCAACAGAGAAAGAGAAAGGGAAAAGGAAAAACACAGCGCAAGTGAAAGAGAAAAGAAAGAGTAAGGGAAAGAGGAAGAAGCAAGAACGAAGCATGGGGGAAGCACTTGTTGAGCGCATTGGTTGTCAGCCGTTTATTGGAAGATTGTTGCTCATAACGCATAGGGGTGGCTATGAACAAAGAACTTAGCAACGCTACAGCGCATGTTGGTGAAGTGTGGTGTGCCAAGCGTTTGATTTCTAAGCTCGCAAACCAGCCCGGCCGCTGGAGGTACACCTGGGTGACGTTGGTTGAAGTGCGTGTGAAACGCGGCATTGGTTGTCAGCAGTTTGTTGGAAGGTTGGTGCTTATAACGCATAGGGGTGGCTATGAACAAAAAACTTGGCAACATCGCAGCGCATCTTGGTGAAGTGTGGTGTGCCAAGCGTTTGTGGACACGATTCGGGATTTGTTTAAGCTCGCAGCCTGGCTCAGACAAGCAGAGGCTAATGTGAAAACACACAGGCGCGAACGCGCCGGACAAGGCAGTTGCAACATAAACCCGCATTTTCCATGTGGTGTGCCAGTAGGATTTGCTTGTGGGGTGAGATCCTGTTGTTGCGGGGTGAGCGATGTGCCAAGCGGTGGGGTGAGATGTGGTTCCGTGGGGTGTGAAACCGCGCTGGGTCGTAGGTCAGAATGTCTCGACTGCCAAAAGTGGATCATTGGGCAGCAGCCAAGATGGCTGAAGCACCAGACAGAGCACAGTCACCATGTCCTGTTCATTTGGGTGTGCCTGTGTTAAGAGCATGTCCCTTTTTCGGAATTTCGGGAGTGTTCTAAATTCAACTAAGAGGAAGCCACCCTTTTTGGGTTGCCACCTACAAATCAGACAGACCCAGTTGTTGTTCATGCGGTTTTGAAGCAGACACAACAACGCCCAAGGTATGAGCTGGTGCGCGCTTTGCGGCCCTGAGCCCAGATTATGCCGCTCACATCTTTTGAGGGTCATGTGAATCGCGAGGATCAAGACCATAGCCACTTGGGCGGTTGTTCTACATATTGTGCAGCAGTCTAGTGTCCATTTGGGAGAGATGTCTATAGGAAAAGCGTTTGTTTTGGCCATGCCTCTGGTTCCATCGCCGCCAAGCCGCATATCTGCGTATATACCCTTTATGCAGCTGCTATATAGTTGCTGTATGTGCACACCTCTTGGGGCCAGTGGTCGGTGAAAGCCAAATTTTAGATAGGTTGTAACTTCGCAGTGGTGAATCCTGGTGCTTTCTCGCGAAGCTTCAAGCAGGTCTCCTTGCCCAGACACTGCGGCCCAAGCCCTTGGCTTCACCCAAAAAGATATGAGCTTGAGGCTACGATGGTAACCGAGCAACACGGCAATTTATGGGTCTTACCAACAGCCAGAGACCTCTTTTGATATATTCATGGTCAGCCTCAATGTTGCTTTAAACATCATCAACAAGACCCGCGTCTTTGATATGTATCACGCCCAGGTTTGAAGCACGTATGCGCACTGGCTTCTTGATGAATCGAAGTTGTGTGCTCCAAGACGCGGAAAGACCGTCCGGGAGAAAAAATATATATGTCCAAGCCGAGCTTTGCTACCTGACGGTTTTTCCACTCGCAACCATGGTTAGTCAAAGTCCCAAAAGCTTTACCTTTCACGGGTCCTAGCTTTTCATTATGACTGAACTGGCAATCCCCTCGCCAACCTTCCAAGGTTCTCAGCGTGATGTGAAGTTACCTGTTGGCCTGGACCCATGATAAGCTTCCTCGTGATATTGGGGACCTGACAAAAGGGACCGTTCCCTTCTTGGTTTCCCTTTCAAATACCGAATTCCCTGAGGCTGCCCTTCGGAACACCAAAAAGGAAATCCTGAAGAGAAGACGTCGCCAGTCGTTTCGGCCATCCGGCTGGTTGGGCCCTGGATCTGAGGCATCCGGCGATCATTACCTTTCGGGCCTGGTTTGAAGGCAGCGGGCAGGGGCTGGAACATCTTGGGAGCTCACAGCTGTTGTTCGCGGACTTGATCCTACCAGCTTGGTCATGGCTCTCTAAGGAACAATTCTGCCAGGGCCTAGTCAGGACAAGCATGACTTCTTTGCTATGTGCGTTTCAAGCGCGGCTGCTTCAATCCGGGACAGGTGTGACTTCCCTGCTGTCATGTGCATGCGGTGAATACAGTTGGCCATTTAAGAGTCCTTGAAGATCAACACAGCTGTTGCCACCTCGCTTTTGCGCGTCTCCTGCTGCATTGGTGATTTGCATTTACACCAAGTTTATTTGTGCCTGAAAAATGTGATAAGAGCCCGGATGTGTCCGGGTCATCGAATTTATTGTGAGGCGCAGGCCAATCTCAGCCAATTTGCCTGTGTGCAGCCGGTGTGCAGCCGGGAAAGACCGTGCTTTCTGCCGCCCAATGCACGCATGTTGCTCACACTTGTCAAATCAATGCATTCTGTTTGAGATCAAAAGTTTAGGCCATGCATTCACACATGGGATGTGCGCCACCTGCTCTTTCAGAAGCACATGCCTTCCTATGGCGGTTTATCCGGCCCAACGATCCATTTCCTAAGAGCGGGACGAGGGTTTGGTAGACCCAAAGTCGTGGCCGCCAATCCAGTGATTCCATGGTTGCCGTTTGTAGGCAAGCAAGGGAACCACCCTGTAAAGATAAGGAGAATGGCAAAGTACCTGCTGTGCCAGACACGTGCCGTCCTGCTTTCTAAGCTTACCAACATGCCAGGAGTGCTTTTACTTTTTAGGGTGCACTTTTGGGGTGTGGTTTTAACTGGACAGCAGCGGAAATCTCCCAATTGGCTGTTCTCTATGTTGACACGTGGCCATGTGGATTGGTTCTAAAATATGCAGACTCACATGGAGCCTCAGCACGCATCGTGGCGGAGGCTCCTTTTTACGGACCCCCTTTTTGAGTTCTCTGTACGCTTTGGAGTATAGTCCAGTGGGTTGGGGCAAGATTGTCGAATCCCTCGCTGGGTCCTTTTGAGCGGGATCAAACGCATGGGTTCTGCATGTCTCGCTGTTTGGTTCGCTGCTGTACCCTCGCAATAGTTTCTGTGAAGAAGAATGTGTTGTGTTTCAGATGTGAAGCGGACCTCTCAAAATGCAACGTTGGGTTTTAACCACGATCCAACACGGGGGATTTTCCGATTTCAGCCGAATCCCTCCCACTCAAAGCAAGTAAAAGGTTCATGAAGCAAGTAAAAGGTCCATGAATAAAGGACCGGCGCAGCGTTCGTTTTTGGCCTGATGCTCGAACAACTACAACTGAAGTACTCTTCCCCAAAACACACATGGCCTCCTTCTTGTTAAAGCTACAGTTGGACCAGCGAGTGCAACCCCTTTTCAGACAACCTATGGGCATGTTCATATCACCAGCTTGCGGCCTTCGGCGCGAGGCCCGGTGTCCGCGTGGATCGTCATGGACCTTTGCAGCGGTGGATCGCTGGAGTCCTTTGTACGCCGTGAGGCTCCGAGCCGGAAAACGTCGCAGTTCAGAAAGCTCAAGTGCGAGGGAGAACAACAGTTTTTCGGGGGGTGGAGTTCCCTTTAACGTCAAGTACCAACCCAAAAAGGCTGTTGTTTTTTGTCGTGTTTTTTTGCTGTTGGTGGGCTTTCCCCAGTAAGCAGTAACTCAAAGCTACACTTTTTGTGTTTTCTCCGGGCACCGGAGTAATGAAACCGCGAATCTCAGAGGATTCCACGGCGTGTCCTTGGGTTCGAGAGCTGATGGTCAAATCCCAAACAGGCACCCGTTCGGGTGAATTGCAGTCCGAAACAACTGCCACAGATTAAGAGACTGGGATACCCACTGAATTCATTTCATATTTTGAGGTTTACTCTTTCTGGACCACAGCCAAGCCTAATTATGGTTGGGGGCAAAAGATGAGGCTTGGAGGCATCATCAACCAGCTCACGTTGTCCCACCCATGTCTATGGTGACAACCTACTTGGTAGGTAGTTTGAGCATGAAGCCGATGTCCGTGGTAGTCTGCAGGAATAGCTGTTTGCATGTGCAGCATGGATGTGCTTTAGTCTTCAAAACATATTGCTGACAATGCATTCTGGACGAAAGGGTCTCACGGTATGGAATTATTTTTCTTGACCCTTAAGAAAGCCTTGCTTCGGCCTTATTCAGGAGTAGCCCCTCGCATAGCCTCCGCTGAATTCCATGAACTACTTCAATGTTGAAGCTACTTCATACATAGCTTGATGTTTTTTCTTTCTTCGGTTGACAACGGGGGTTGACGAGCGAATCCCTGGTTGCAACCTGCTAAGTAGGATGGGTTTTCAAGCATGACCCCCTCAGGGACGCTTCCCAACTCAACCCGCTATTGTTGGTGCATTGACTCAGACCCTTTTCAGCCTTTATTCGCGAAGAAGATCTGCCATTGTCATGTTTGCAAGTCTGAGTTCTTTGGTTCTCTTGGGCGTTGCTGAGTTGTCAAGAAAGTGGAGTGCGCCGCAGTTGGGAAGTATCGCTTCGGCTCGCTTTGACTTAATGAGGGGCCTTTAAAAGACCTTGGGTAGGATGAATATCCAAAAGTGAGAGGCGCCACTTTTCTGATCCTCGGCTTGTTGTGTTTGTTTTCGCCAGGGCGCGATGCGAGAGTGGCAGGCGGGGCTTAAAGTGTGCAAAGTGGACTCTTTTTAGATGACCACCCCGCGTCGGGCAAGTGCTTCACATCCCAGGAAAACAAACCCTTGGCAAAGGAAAATCAAGCACCGAACAGATAATTATGCATCCGAATAGCGTCATTCTCGTCAACGCCCCTTCCGACTTAATTCACATTTGATTCTCCACAAGTTACCAACATGCTTAGGAAACTTCGCTGGGGGCATCACTTAGTGTGGGGTGATTGAGAAGGCATGGGAACCGAAGGTTTCAGGCCGTTTGGTTGGGACAAGGCTCGTCCTGGGAACGGGACAATTTATGGATTAGTTTCCTTCAGTACATTCAATCTGTGACTTTCCTTTGGAGAATTCCTTCTTCACTGGAGACGGGGTCAAATTCATCGTGAGGCAGATTGAAATGCATCACACGTACATTGATTACAATAAGGGATCGTGTAAAATCAACAACCTTGCACGATACCCCTGAGAATGATGAAACTGAAACGATAGGGTGGACAATTATATAGACCTTGGCTCAGACTCTTTACAGAACCTCTCATACATGGCTGGTTCGTGTGGCTTTCCCTTGGGCACAAGCTTCGCAAGGGACATCGGGCACACTAAAGTCCCAAAATCGTCTCCAGTACACTCTTATGTTCGGATTAACAATTCCCTTCCAGATTTCCTCAGAGGCAGTTCCTCTTTCTGGAGAGACATGATCCCTTGTGGGTGGCGATCCATTTGAGTCGAATGGTACTTGAGAGTTTTATGATCCAAAGCAAGCATGACGTTGTTACATTGTTGCCAAACACAAGCTGACCTTGTGGGTTCCCATGTTTGGTATGTGTAATTCCGAGCTGGGAAAAGATGGTCTAGCAAATTCCAAACGCTCGGGGAATTCCCCCCCCCCCCCAAGGGCAAAGGCCGATGCTCGCCTAAAAGCCGTGCCCCCAAGCAGGGGTCGCAAAGTCCCCTCGTAGGCCATGAAGGAGAAGCTGGATGGCGGGTTTGAACATCGGGTTTTTGCATGTATCTTATTAGCTAAGAGGCACCTTCGAGCGGCACAGGTTGGGTTTCCTGCGTCGCCTTTCCCAAAAGGTTCTGCTCATGCCAGGGCCCGCCCGAGTCAACTTTACCCAGTCCATTTCAAGCCATGGAAGTTGTCAAGGATAGAAATACTTCGTTCCTCTTGGCTGCGTGAATTTTGGAAGACCTCCTCTAAAGCAGGGACTTTCGAATGGACCAACAGCTGGAACCAATCCTTAATCCTCATGCCGGATGGTGGGGTTGGTTCAACCCCACTTCTGGGATAATCTTGACCCCAATTTAATCAGGGTGTCCCGTGGGGAATCATCACTTTTGGAGGGGAACAGCCCCATGTTGAACAAACAGGGGGTGATTAATATGGGGTCAACACTACTCATTTTTGTTGCAGTTGCTTTTTGCTTTTTGTTGGGGGGGAGTTTCGGCCACATCCAAAATGTTCTACCAGCTTGCAGTTGCTGCTTAAGATCAACTCCTCGTAGATGGCGGGTTTGTTGAAGGACTTATTGCCTTTGGTGCATTTGCTTGGATGTTAGGACTTTAACTTCTTGCCAACTACCGGGATTTCCGTATCAAACCACTAAAAGTTAGTCACTTTTAGCAGGGGAGCAGAGTTCGCAACTCCTCGTAGCTGCTCCTTCCCCCCTGGTGGCTTTTTGGCTTTTCAGGTGCAGGACTTGGGCTTTCAGCTCATCCGGGGTGTGGATTATCTGCACCACAAGCGGGCTGGGCGGCTCAGAGTCGTGGACGACTGTGGGACGGCGCAGCTGCGCGTCGACAGCCGCAAATTGGTGGGATGCTCCTTGTTTTCGATGCCCCCGGGGTTATTGTATAAGGTACTACATACCGAATGTCTGAAACTTTGGGGCATGTTGGCACGTCCCTGCTGAATTCGCCTACAGTTGGAAGCCAGGTAGTTTTTGGGGGAGGGGGACCATCAAGTTTAACAGCGTGGAAGGGGAACCGACTTCCAAACACAAGCACACAACATCGGAAAGGGAGAAAGGCTGAGAAAGTGAAGCTGCATACCAGAGCATCGCGCGGGTCGTGTCTTTAGGATTGTTCGCAAATGCTGACTCGTGCATTTCCCCGTTCTCATCAAGAGACACAGCTACGTGCCCCTACGTGCTCCCAGGGGATATAGGTCATAAGCATCTACCGCAAAGATGTACCCAAAATTTGCCCCAAAAAATGAAATGCCCCCTACATACCGATGATGCGCAGGTGGGTATTCCGGCTTCAAGGGAATCATTTGGCTAGCGACCTCAGAAAGGCGTCGGCTTGACCCCGGGGTCGCTAAGGTTGCTTTCACGAGGCATTTCCCTTCAAAACTCATATGAGATTGGAATGAGTGTGCCAGTATGACTTGCAATTGATTGACAGTTGGACCGTTTCATGCACTATGCTGTGTGGCTTGGAACAGCACGGAATCCTAATTTGCTCATCGGCACATGTTTACCCTTTCTGTTTGGTCGATCCCTCGCTGGAATTTGTCAACCCCAAGAAGACCATAATCATCTGATCCCCTTTACTCACCGTTGGGTCACGGGTTGCATCTCAAAAATGGGCACCGTGTTGGTTGGTGATGTGTTATATTTCACCCAGACCCTGGAGATGCTTCTTTTGAGTGCTCTTCCCAAAGACAAAAAAAAGCTCTGGGGTAGATATATTGTATGGGGTTGCCCCTAAATTTAGGAATCACAAGAAGAAAAAAAGGAAACACCCCCAAAAAGGGTACCCTCAAACACGCACGCACCACAGTGGATGGACGAAGCACTATGAATACTGGTTGACTTTGGTGCATGTTGCCCAGGGATGTTAGGACTTTAAGTTGTTACTAACTAGTGGGCTTTCCGTATCAAACCACCAAAAGTTAGTCACTGTTAGCAGGGGAGCAGACAGCAACCGAGTTGACATAGCACCAGCTGCCCGGCCTTGAGTTTGGCAATCCCCAGCCGGTCTCGAGGTGGTGCATCGCGACCTAAAGCCCGCCAACCTGCTCTTGCACAGGCGGAGTTAATTCGGGGGAGGGGGGAGGTGGCTGTTTCCAATGATTAGGTTGTGGGATACTACTGTGCAGGCGAGAATGTCATGTAGCCCCTTATATGTTTTTTGTTTCACCAAACATGGGCGAAGTAACTGTGCATATCCAGCCAAGAAGTGCCCCAGACTGGTGCTTTCTGTGGATTTTGCAAGCCAACTGGAGACTGTAAGCCATGGAAAGCCAGGATGCTGGCCAAATGCCTCGGGCTTGAAGAATGGGAGGAGAGGTTCAGCGCGCAACTGTTTTCATCACAACAGAAATCTGTGGGTCTCAATTTGCGTGGACTTGCGGATTTTACGATTAAAACAAATATTTTGAGAGTGGCACTTTACCAGCAACAAATGCAGACCGGTTTGGATGTGGCTGGGCATTGCGCACCCGACCTGGGAGTGCGGGGTCCAGGAAGGTCTGGTCAGCGGAGTGCAAGCAAACATCGAGCCCGCTTGATGTCAATGTGAAGGAATCTCCTCAACAGACCCCAACCTTGGTTCCATGTTAGCCGGGGTTCCACTTCCTGGAAAGTGGGGGTGAGGCATGTACAAGGAAGAAACTTTTGAAGCCGAAAGCACCTAATCCCGGAAGACCAGCGGGGGTTTCGCTGCCATGCATCCCTTTCTTGTGGATCTCCGTGAGGTGTTGGAATCTGCTGGGCTGTTCAAAGGCACGTCCTCTTCGCACGCCAAAAAACAAAAACGGAACTGCCGGGATTCAGTTTGACAGACTCTTTCGACAAGCTGTGACAGAACCTGTGGCAGACGGCTGCAGAGAAGCTGACAGCCGCGACAGTCAGAAGCTTCAAACCTCTGGCCACTCTGTCCGAAGCCTGCGGCTCCCGTCAGTGGCTGAAGCTGCGAGCGGGTGCAAAGATTCAAGCGTCTGGGGTCCGTACTTGCGCCTTAGCACACGAGCCGCGCGCAGGGAAGCACGTGCAGCTGGCAAAGCCATGCTGAGCCACAAGACACAGGAAGAGGAGGATTTAGCGCTGGACCCTTTTTTGTGAATGTGGCAACGTTTGACCCATGCTTTCAGCTAATTACCAGGTGCTTTCAACCCATGGGCCACAGATGCCGTGTTTTGGCCCCCCATTGCACACCCGTTTCTCCAGACCGGTGGCTTCCGCAGCGCCCTCGCCGGCCCACGGCTTTGAGTGCAGAGGCGCGGAAGCCGAGACTCAGCTTGGGCAAGCTTCAGCCAGGTGCTGTTGTGTGTGTTTGGGCCCCCGGTGCAGAGGGAAAGCAGGAGGAAGCTACAGTTTTGGGGGGTCCCATACTTTGGCACATTGCCGTGTGGCTGCCTATTATGTCGAGCTTGTCGATTCGGGAGCAGACCGGGTGAAAGCGCATTATTCAGGTCCTTTGCTTGTAGACTTGGCAGGTGTGGGTGTGTTTTGGTCGGTGGTTTTGTGCTTCACTTTAACGCAACTAAACAAGGCACCCTCCACAAAAGAGAGAGTGTGCGTTTTTGAGGCCACCCGTTTCAGGAGAGAGGGTGGCCGTGACCAAAATAAAGTCAAACTTGGGGGTCCCCTATTGAGGCACGACCTGTTGTGCCCTTGCCAAGTAAGGCGGCCGCGTTGCCTCGACAGAGCTGCTCTTGTCGTGTGAACTCGGCCTTACTTGGGGGAGTAGTACACGCCCGTTTGCAACGATGTTTTGCTGGTGTTATTGTTATGTGTCGACATAGGGGCACTTCAAAAATTGTGGTTGTCATTTTGGTGTCCTTTTGAAATGGGTACTGTCAAACAACACATATAATATATATCTATACACATGTACAGACATGCACGCAAGCACACACGGCCGCACATTTATGATTATCGGTTATGGAGTGATCCCGTCTCTTGACGAGGCAAAGTTGCGAGTTCCTCGCCACTTCGCCGGGTTCTTTGGGATGTTGCAAGGCTCTAGCCCACGCTATAGCAGGGGAACTTCCTTCCAAAGTGAAAGAATAGTTATGCTGTTGATGGACGAAGTCCTGCACCACCTATGAGGGATAAAATCTCACAAATACTGGAATGCACCACCTACCAACTGGCGCATCTTTTTCTCCACCAATCTGCTAGATGCTAAAAAATAGCAGAGAATATCATACCAATTCATATTCCTCCCCGACCCCGTGTTGGGCATGTTCCACCATACCAAGCTGCCCGATAGTCGGGCCCAGGGGACAGCGAAGCCCTTACGCCCTTACTACTGAACCATGGAGGCGTGTCAAAGGTTTCAGGTTTCACCACCACAGGGTAAATTCTGGTACATAGCGGTAAGCAAGCCGGTTCCCTTTGTCTAGTTCCCAATAAGGGCAACCAAGCCCCTGATTATTGGTCTCGGATCAGCATAATAGGATTATCATGGGGACAACTACGTTTCGAAGAGGGACCACTTATATAGGTTTTTCATGGGTTAATCGGCTGCTTTGGGGTCTCCTCGAGCGAGCGCAGGTTTTCCAGGGGAGCGCTCGCCCGGGGAGTCGCTGCCGTGGCTTCTGAAGATTACGGACTTCAACAGCGCCAAGCGCGTGGGCGCGTCGGGGAACGGCCGGGAACCCAAGAGCCCCGCGGCTTTGACAACACTAGCAAAGCAGCCAGACACTCTTGGCGATTGATCCAACAAGGACTTCGACTGACCCTCTCAAGAAAAATGGAAGTGGGCAGGCTGCTTTGGGAGGAATACTGTTCTTTCAGCGTAAGTTTATGTGGACTTCCATGTAAGTTGGTGGCAGGCTAGTAGGTGGCTGTTTCCCGACACAAGCTGACCGAGGCGAAAGTAAGGTGCCGGTTATGGTGCAAACAGCTGTCGTGCGAAAGGAGCTCCCCTCCTCCATATAATCGCTAACAGGCGAGGCAGGGCCTTTTCCTTCTCTTCTACTCTGGTCGCCGTTGATGGAGATGAATTGGAGGGCGGAGGAAGGAGAAGAATAGAGTGACAGAGGTTCTGGGAGAGACAGGATATACATAGTATAGCGTGGGTTAGAGACTCCTCGTTACTTTCCCACCTATCCGTTCATCACTCTCTTGTCCCAAATCTTAGTTCTGATGAAGACAGGTAGGATAGAGAGGAGAGTTGGGACGAGAGAGTCAGACCGTTCCATAGTGAGTCTTACATAGTGACAGGAACTCCAAACGTAAGAATGGAGTGCTGTGCCGTCTCAACAGACAACGTCTCCTGTTGGATTCCTTAAAAGGATTTCCCTCAAGCGCACCCAAATGGAGGCTTAGCGATCAGTTGGCCCGTGGGACCCCTAGCATCAGGATGAAAAGCCCTGGTGAAAATGGCAAAGCCTGGTGTGTCTTGGACACCAGCCTAAGCCAAGCGTCCGGAAGTTTGTACCTGCGTTGTTGACATGCTGCTTGGGCAAGGAATCCAGAAGTGATGATTCATTTTGGGGTCTTTCCCTGGGAAAAGGAGGGAAACATGACCCGGTAAGGGAAGCAACTAGGGAACCAAGGCCGAGTGGATCCAGTTCTAGTCGTTAAGGAGGGGAAACGATGTAAACTCTAAAGGTAGACTTCCTGGTTTCCAGCTAAAGATGCTTGCCGAGGTCATGCCGGGGTCCGCTGGGAAGAGAATCCTCCGCTTTTAAACGGGCCAAGCATTTTCCCGTAAGTTTCACGCTGGAACTGAACTTCCACCACCATCAGAGTGCCTGAGGTTTACTCCTCACCGACCGCGGCACGTGGGGGGACCTGAAGGGGTCTTCTTGCGGAGAAGTGCCCATTTTTTGCTGATTGTGTTTTGGTTTGTTTGTTGTTGTTTTGGTGTTTTGTGTTGTTTGTTATTTGTTTGCCTGTTTGTGTTGTTTGTTGTTTGTTTGTTTGTTTTGGTTGTTTGATTGTTTGTTTGTTCGATTGTTTGATTGTTTGTTTTTGTTTGATTGTTGGTTTGTTTTTGTTTTTTTTTTGGTTTGTTTGTCTGTTTGTTTTGTTGTTGTTGTGTTTCTTTGTGTGGTTTGTTTGTTTGTTTGTTTGTTTGTTTGTTTGTTTGTTTGTTTGTTTGTTTGTTTGTTTTGCTTGCTTATTTGTTTGTTTGTTTGTTTGTTTGTTTGTTTGTTTGTTGTGTGTGTTTGTTTGATTGTTTGTTTGATTGTTTGTTTGTGTGTTTATTTGTTGTTTGGTCGATTGTTTGTTTGCGTGTGGGTGTGGGTGTGGGTGTGTGTGTGTGTGTGGTGTGTGTGTGTGTGTGTCTGTTTGTGTGTGTCTGTGCGCGTGTTTGTGTTTGTGTGTGTGTGTTTGCGTCTGTGTTTGCGTCTGTGTCTGTGTCTCTTTGTGTGTTTGTGTGTTTGTGTGTTTGTCTGTGTATCTGTCTGACTGCGCGTCTGTCTGTGTTGTGAACTTACATTCAATCCGTGTATTATAACATCGTGTGTTGGAATACTGTTCGAATCATTGGGAGCGTATATCAATAACACGTGTTGGGTTGCTTTGAACTATGTGGTGTAGACATCTATATCGTCTATCATTTGTTGCTGTTTGTGTGCGTGCTTTCTTGGTGACTAGCATAATGAGCACACGCATGTTCATTTACACCAAGCACGTTGGGCCAGACTAGCTTGAGATTCCCCAGGTGTCCGCTCGGTTCCGTATCGCTCAGGCAGCTCTTTAATGCGCCAGAGCTGAGGCCAAGTCGGATGGAGTACGTAGGTTCTGCCGAAAACAGGGCCCCTTAGAGGATACATATGGGTCAGAAAAACGTCACCTTTACCAGTTGAGTAAAAGAAGCTCCTTGCAACAAAGTTGCTTTTCGGATGTATCCTTGGAGGACCCCTGGAAAACGTTTCGACATTGTTCTTCTCCGTGGTCCTTGCGTAAGCTCTTTCTCTAGTTCTGTAAAGTTAGTTTGTCGAGGGAGCGTTTAATTCTAGGAGGGGAACCGCTGTTGTTGGGAAGGTTTCAAAGGAAAGCGAAAAAGAAAATCACCATGTTCGGGGTGTGTTCTGGGAGAGACACTTGACTCATTCACTTTGCTGCAGCCAGGAGGCCTTACTAACTGTCCAATGTGCATTAGGATCGCATATGTCGACCGTAGCTTCTATGCTTTGAGATGGGTTTGTTCCCAGGACGCCAAGTTTTCAGGAGAGACCCGAGATTGTTCTCCTCCGGCAAAGCGACTTTTGGACCGTTTGGTGTCTCTGCTTTGGTCCTGAATTTTGCCCGCAACAGGTCAACCTTGTATGTCCGGCTCCGGTTGGAGTGTGCGTCCTTGCGTGCACTTTACGCAAGGCCACTATAGACTAACAACCAAAGCTTGGACTCTGAATGTGTGATCCCGTTAATGAATCCCTTATGTATGTGCCAATGACCCTTTCATCTTTAATCAATATTGTGCAGCAAATGATTTCGAGGATGTCATTTATGGACATCCCCAAGTGCTAGGAGCCAATTCCGTTCGACTGTGCAGGAGAATTGTAAGATTCCTTCTGGAGGTATGCCCAACTTAGCCAAAACATTTGGAATCAGAAGTTCACTGTTGCTTGTCACTCCAAGATCTCAAAATAAGCTCAAAACGTGTTGTTTCCCTAAGCATATCAGCCGACATATGGAGGATTCAAGCATGTAAGCTCGATCACTTTCAGGGTTCTCCTTGTCAAATCTATTCATTGAACAACATACGGTTAGCTTGTGATTTTTGAGTCTTGAGGCATGTCAAGTTTGGTCCATCAAAAGATTGCCATTTCTTCCTGAGGACTTTATTGGACGGACCATCCTGAGAGCTGTTTGCTTGAAGGCGGTGGAAGTGAGCGGATTTCTTGGCTCGGATCGCACAAGAACCATTTTGGGGGGCCAAAGCCTATTTTCAGACACACGGAGGGGAGAGCTGAGAGCCGCGTAGGTTTGGACGCCTTTGGAACGAGCGCATTGACATTTGGGCCTCCGGGTGCTGATCTGAGAGAGCGATCTGCTGAATCCAACGACGTGCTGACATCTTGTTCTGCTTTTTGCATGCTTCAAAACGTCATAGTTGTGCCATGCTTTGGTGATTTTAGCTCCATGGGAGCCGAAGAGCTACCATGTTGTTCTGCTTTCCCCAAAAAGATATCCCAAAGAACGAGATGCGAAGTTGTTTCTTTTTGAACCCTATTTAGCACCCAAGTTTGGTCCGTGCTTCGTCAAGATCACAGCGGCTGAGTCAGGTCCCTGTGTGTTTTCTGGAGCCAAACGGGAGCCAACGGAAAGCTCGAGTCCTGTCCCCTCCATTTCTCCCGGACCTCCGAGTGTCAGGGCTCACCAATCGCATCCTACCCTTAGCTACTTGTCCGGGGAACGTATGTTTATCAATGGGGTCGCAGGGGGTCCCAAGTATCATTTGTTGGGGGAGTGGGTGTGTAGCATTCTGGCGGAGATACATCAAAGGAGCATGTAGGCGATCCGGAACAGAGGCTGTGGGATGCGGACTCGGGCACTGAGCAACCCAGGCTTGGGGAGACACGAAAACGATCGTGCAAGCCGTGCTAAAGCAAGGAAGCCGAGCAGCGGAAAGCTCAGGAAAGCAAATGAACAACGGGCCTTATTTCATGGTGAAAAGCGCGTGATTGTACACAGGGAAGAAAGTCGATCATGCAGGAAACAACGTGATCTACCTGTTCGCTGCTCTTCAGGTGGTCGTTGGTCTAAATTTATTGATCCTCTTCTAGTTTCAGAGAGCCCTTCAGGAGGGGCGCCTTCGGGCAGTTCAGGCAGAAACAGAACGCGCCCGATCAACCGGGCGTCCTGAGAGGTGTGCGCCAACCGAAAAAACGGAAAATTGCCCGGAGTTACCCGAGAAGCGAACCCGTTTGCGCGATCCTCCGTTAAGGGCTGCCAAGTAGTTATCCAACGCACAAGCCTGATACACCTATGGGCTTGGGAGCCAACTTGTTTTGAATCTCTTGGTATCCAAAGGAGCAATTTTCGACCCAAGTCACAAAGCTTTTAAAAGACTCGCTCGTCGATATTCCCAAACAACAATATTCGGGATGATGGATTCAGCGGAACCTTAGGCAGAACTTGTGAGGGTATCGTGTTGTCCTGTTTGCTTGGCCCTATTGATACACTGGTAATTGCAACGTTATCATTGACGAGGTGGAGTGCGAGGCTGTGATTTGCTGGATTGCCTTCAAGACCTTGCCCGTGAGGGAGCTTTTAGCTTTGGCGATCAACAATTCGCCGAATGGTGGCAATTTTTGAGAAGCCTCCGGGTGAAATGCCATCTTGTGAGATCAGACAGGAGATTGCTTCAACCAAACTACCAAACTGGACCTCAGCTTGACCCACTTGCGCGCCAGCCCCTCTGAGCCTGAGGCTGTGCCTCTACTTTATGCTGGCCAAGCATGTGCCCTTCAACATTGGAGATCCGAAGGCCGCCCTGCAGGTTGGCGCGGCCCCTCCCCACACATTTTCCACTAGGGTACAAGGGAAACAATGTATTACTTACTGTATGGAATGGGCCCCGGCTAGGGGATGCTAGGGGCGGGCTGCCGTGATGAAGGTCCTTTACTAAGGAATCCCGAACTTCCTGTTTGTGAAGTAGCATAATTTGCGCAGGAATCGAAAAGACAACACCGCAGGGATTTCCGCATTGTCTTTGCTTGGGAGTGCAATTGGAAACACACCAAGGAATGCACAAATTAGATATTTGAGTGCGCGTTCTCACAAGTAAGGGGTCGCCAATGTCCCGCAACTAAGCCCCAGAACTGATGGTTCTTCACCAATTATAGAGGGGTGAATGCCAGGGGTGCATACATGGGGGAGGCTTTAGCAAAGCCCACCGCTGATTTTATTCACATGCTAATCAAGCTGTGTTTTTGGGAAGATCCTTGTATGATGTTCACAAGGTCAGACCTGCTGCATGGCAACAGTCCGGAGTTTGCTTCGCGTGTTTCCCCATTGTCTCTTGAGTGTGACTTCCTCACAAGTCCCGGACTTCCAGCTGCACCGTGTTGTCGTTGTTTGAAGGGGGTCCCTTTTACAGTAAGTCAACCACCATAATGTGCCGTAGCCACTGGAGCCCGTGTTCCTCGCCCCCTCATTGGGAAAGCCGACTCCAGCACTGTTTCTGGGCAGGTGGCGGAATCACTGCTGGCAGGCGGGCGGAAGTTGAAGTTGCAGTTTGGCGGGTAAGTATCCGGAATTGAACAGCTGCTGCGGCATTTTATTTTTTTTAACGGCATGCTTCCCGAAAGGGATTCAACAAAAGGGCAGCACGGATCTGCATATGCGTTTGATGTGTGCATTGTGTATTTGGTTGATTGGGCTTTCACATCAACGAAATACGCGCTCAAGCAAGTGAGTGGGCAACTGGTGATTCCGAAAAACAGCCTCTAGCATGGCGAAGCACAGTAAGCCGTCGTTGACCTGTGTTGTTGACTTTGAGTCCGCCCAAAGTAGGGCTCAGCCGAGGACCTTGTTTTGGTTTGAAGCCCTGTTTCTGGCCCAACGGACGAATCAGGAAGCACCGCTTCGAGCAAGCCCTCAACTGGCCCAGGCGTAAGCCACAAAACACCTGCTCCACAAAAGTCAAAAAAAGGTCCTCGAGTACGTAAAGTCAAAAAGGGCGCTTCAAAAACAACGGAGCCGACTTGTTGAGGAGTGGATGGCACATGATGGCCCAGTTTGTTTATGGTCAGGTTCGGGTGTGGGGCATGGGCCACTCGTTAAGTTTCAACGAACCCAGAACGAAACCCTAACATGAAGCTTGTTCCATGTCCATTGGGGTAACCGCATAGTTTTGCTGTGGTCCATGTGCCAATTTGTTTGCATCATTTGTTGATACTCACAAAATGCTTGCAACACCAGCCAATACGCGTTTGCTTCCTCAACCATTCCTGTCTGCAACGGCAAAAATGCCCCGGTAGGAATCCGGTTCAAAATTGACCCAGGGAATCAATGTTTCGAAAAAGTCAACAACTAATTGAAGTGAGGCTCATTTTTCACGACCAGTTTCGTGGTCGAAGGAGCCCTGCACGAGGTGGTTTTTGTAATCGAGCTTTTTTGAAAGGAGGGTAGATGATGTTGCAATTTTCACCCAAGACTTGAGGAAGCTAAGGTTTACCGTTTGGATGGAAAGGTAAGGAACCCCATGTTTGCTTGTGGTGCACAAGTTCCCCACTCAGACCCGTTTGCGCCCTTTGGTTGTTTGGAGGAGCTTGGAGAAAAGTAAATCGACACGTTGGTTTGACTGGCCATGGGTCTTCTGTGAGCTTTGAAAGAGAAACCAAAGGGAAACTGGTTTGGGGGTCGCCCAAAATTTTGAGACATACCCCCAAATCCCCTAGTTCCAATCCAACAACTAAGCCTCTGTATCTTTCAGTCCCGTTAAACTCGGGCTTTCCGGGTTTTCCTACATCCGGAAGCCGCGAGGAAAGCTGCCAGCTGTGGATTGGAGCATCATGTCGCCTTTGGCGGGCAACTTGATCAGGCGATCTCGCCAAGCCGCCAAAGGTCCTTGTGGTAGCGCTGAGATGCTGGTCAAGCCAAGAGGAAACCTCACCAAGTATCGTGTGCCAAAATCCAGAGTCAGGGCAATCCTAAGAATATCGGCCGTAGCCGTAGCGAGTGGACTGCATTTGACCGTTTGGGAACCAGTTTGAGTCATGGCAACCCAAAAGGACAACGTGGCCCTGTCCCGAAAAAGAGAAAGAAAACAAAAGCATACTCCCCCCAAAA
Organism: Effrenium voratum; assembly: GCA_963377175.1. NCBI lineage: Eukaryota > Dinophyceae > Suessiales > Symbiodiniaceae > Effrenium > Effrenium voratum. Next base: position 703,169 of record CAUJNA010002546.1, read on the forward strand.
CAAAAAGAGAAAAAAGATAAAGATCTCAATGATACGAGGAGTCTCGTGTTAGGGCCAAACCCCGTTTAGGGGTTCAATGTGTGTGTGTGTGTGTGTTTTTTCCTCGGCGGGAGTGTGTGCAGTCCCACTAGAAATTGTGTGTCTTGTTTTTGCTGCCATTTGGCGCGAATCCAGGGACCCTTTAAAAGGCTTGATTTGCATTTGAGTAAGTTTCAAGTCTTGGTCATGTGGATTTCTCGGGATTATCATGAATCAGTAGAGGTATTTCAGACATCCACTGCCTAGTTGCAAACCTTCCCACCTGTTCGTTTGGACGTAGAGGGATGATGTTGACTGTTCAATAACGTTTTGAGAGATCCACCTTGACGGAGGTCATCAAATTGGTTTGGCGCAACAAGCTCAGACTTTATTTGGCTTGTTTGCTTAGAAAGCGGGGCAGGGCGAGAGAGACAGATAGAGAGAGAGAGAGAGAGACAGAGAGCGAGAGGGGGGAAAAACAAAAGGAGAGGGAGGGAAGGAGGAAGGGAGGGAGGGAGGGAGGGAGGGAGGGAGGGAGGGAGAGAGAGAGAGAGAGAGACAGAGAAGATGCTCCATGCACAGTCTGACCGTGTCCCGATGTCCCGAGACGTTCGTTTCGGAGGCTCAAAGACCAACCCAACCCAAAGATGAACATGGGAGTGGTAGAAAGCCACTAAACGAGTACCACGAAAAGCCGAAGTGGCGTGACCCCCAAGCCACCCATTTCATCCAGGTGCGCCTTGCGAAGCGAATGCCAGGCAGTGCCTCTTTGTGGATCCCTGCGACCGGCCCACCGCCATGGAGCTGTGGGGCGCCCAGTCACAGCGGTGCGGAGAGCCTTGGATGCGGTTCTCTGCGCGCTTGGCCTGGCAAAGCATTTTCGGGAGCCCGCACTCGTGACCGGTCCTGAGGTCCGTTCCCTTTAACTTCCGTTTTGTTTTGTTTTGCAGGAAGTCACTCCCTTGCAGAGGAATTCAGAAAAACAGCTCTTGGGGTTGGTAGGAGTGGCCTTCAGCCAAAAGGGGTTCTAGGCGACCAAGGCTTCCTGTGGAGCACTGGATACTGGGCACGTTGGTTTTTCTTCAGGAGTCCTTTGTTCTTAGCCAGGCCTTCCCATAGCCATGCCCAGCGCCTCGCGGCCTCGCGTGTGAGGCGCTTGCATCCCTTCTTTGGCAGCAAGCACAGGTCCGATTCCAGGCGAAGCCCTCAGCACGGCTTCCGAGGTTCCCAGCCAGTCGAACGAAGTCTTCGGACACCAGTTATTTGCTTTTTGAGACGAGGTTGTCTCGTTCAGGCCAGAATCTGTTTGGCAAAGGGTCGCCCCCTAGACCTAGAATTGCAAACGTTCTTTTTGCCCAGCTTCTCGCAAAGAAGATGGCAAGAGGGCTGCACGCCACACTGTGTTGAACAACACGTTCCAGGGACTCCCTCTTGCCAAGTGTGCAAACCACCTCACTGTCATATTTGGTTCCTAGAAAAGGCAATGCAGCTTCCGGCCTGCTTCGCTTTGGCCAAGGTGCCTATGACCCCTGCAAATGGCAAAGGCTTCCTTTCCGGGTCCCGTTTAGCACCAGAGAGGTCACATCCGTTTTTGTGCCATGGGTCCAGCGTCCAGGTCTGCGCACGTCGCAATTCAAGCTGATTGGTATACCGCCCAGTTCGCTTCGTGCGTCGGAGTGGGTTGCAACATGTGGCCGTCCCTTTGAAAGGCGGCGCACAATGACAAGGGGCACCAGACAAAATCACCAGAGCTCGGTTTGGAGTATCGCTGCAAGGTGTTCGAAGTGTCGCGTCAGTCAAATTGCTTCGACACCTGAGCCATGCTCATAGGTGTGGAACCACTCTCCTGGGTTGCTTGGTTTAAAACGAAAGGCGGGTGACCCTTTTTATCGCACTGAAAGAGTCATGTTGCATGTCCTCCCATCCCCGAAATGGGCGTGACCCAAAATGATGACACGTAGGTCAAGTACTCAGGCCATTCAGGTTGCCCAAACTCCACCCAAAGATTCACGATATGTCTCCAAATTGGGAACCCCAAGCATAGGTGTTGCTTTTAAGCTTCCCTGTAGAACACTAGGAAATCTTCAAAAAGACGCCTAAGGTGTTCGGCATGATTTGTACGTTGCTTTTGCAAGCCTCAGAACCTATTCCTGGTTTGCTTTGTCTAGCGTTCTGGGTCCCGAAGCTCAAAACTTGGTGGCTCCCAGCCATCCGGTTCCTTTGCTTTTTAGCCCTTTTAGTGTTTAGTGGTAGTTTCCATTTAACCCACTAAACGCTGAACTTTTGGCGGGGGATCTGAGGGCTCAGAAAAGAAGGTCCCGCCAGAAGGATGTAATCGACATCTGAGAGATCAGCGGTCGCCAGAAGCATCAGCCATGTTTCGCAACCTCTTCCGGGGACCATAGGGAAGTCCTTTTTGGTTGTTTTGCCTCAAAAATCGAAGGCCCTGGTTTACCTGGTGGTTCAATCATCTACCAGGGCCATCTATTTTCTATAAAGGACACATAGCGAGGAGCCCCGAAAGCCTTTCCCCCGTGTATTGCAGTTCCATCCCCGAAGAACCGCCCCCCCGCCCCCTTCCATGTCCAGATGCGCAGGGGTTCGACCCTTGAAGCCGTGGATGCCAAGTACTTTGAGGCAGGCGTGTCATTTTGGGATACTTTGGCTTCATATATGTTGCTTATTTCGAAAGGGCGCCAAAGGGTGGTGGCGAGTTTCTCGTGGTTGCTTCAGAAGCCCTATGTTGGCCCGGTACGGCCCGAGAGTCGCGGGTTCATGTATATTGTCGAGCTGTGTGCTGCGATTGTGTGTTTGCTTTGTGTCTGTTGTGTGTATGCGTGTTGGTTGTGCATGCCTCGGTTTCAGGGTTTGTTTCCCGTTCCTGCGCTAGCGCGCTCAGGCTTCGTTGGATAGGTTGCAACGAGCAAGCGCGTGGGAGCTTCAAGGGATTGGTTGGGAAATGGATTGGGACCGTATCGAAACAAAGGATTCCTCATTCATGTTCACTTTGTGGGCACGGAAATCTTGTGTGGAGATGTTTGGGGGGAGCGTTGTCCCAGTGTGTGGATTCAGGAGCCAATTAGTCTCCAAACTTATTTGAGCCGTTTGGTTGTGTTTCGCTTTGTTGCCGGTGCTTGTCAGATCAACAAAGCCGGTGTGTTCCCATTCTGAAATCATGTTTGCCATAAGCTCCACGTTTTAAAGTTCACCAAATATATGCACCGCAATCCCAAAATAGCATCGAGTGGGGGAACAACTAGCCGTCGGAGCATTTGTGAGACGCCAGGGGGTGCTCGACCGAAAGGATTCCAAGGCCCGGCGTCTGGAAGGAGCCTTTGACTGAACAACGACATGCAGCCTCTTTTCTTCCCCAAAATTCGCGCCCCTTTTTGATTTTTTGTTCGCTTTTTTGGGGTCCCCTTTGTTTTCCACTTAGAGTTTTTGCTGGGGTCCTCATTCCAGCCAAGTGTATAGAGTCTATTATATAATATACATATATAGTGTGGATGGAGAGTTCATCCTGGTGAAGGACACCCTTGAAAAGCACTTGACACTCACCGCGCGACCGAACTGTACAAGGGGCTGCCGATTGCTGATTGCAGGGTTTCCAACCGCTTGGCTGCTTTGAAGCATGGGTTCCGGATGAACACCGCCTCTCTCCACCTCAAGTTGATTCCTCGCCTGATCACTCGGCAATGACCCGAGATACCGACAGCTTGCGAGGTGTTTTCCCGATGTGATCTGGGTTTCTGGGGCCGGCTCAAAAAAGCAAAACGCCTTGACCAAAGCGGGATTCCCAGCCTCACGACTGCTTTAGCATTTTATTGCCGCATTCCTCCCCCCGAATGAATTTACTTGACTTAACGAGGGGTGTTCTCTCGGTGTTGCAAAAAAAAGAGAGTCCTGCAGTGCAGGCTCAACGTTGTTGAAAGGCCAAAATACGACGTTGTACCCTTGTCATTTGCCTTTCCTAACACGGGCCTCAGTATCGACAAGAATCAACCAGGTGTCTGTTAATTAGGGGTGTTCACGGCCCCATGTTGGGGAAATCGAAGAAGCGATTGACAAAATGATTTATAGCCCAAAGGTTTCAAGAACCCTTCTGTGAAACGTGGCGCAACCAGAGGCCTCGGAGGCGAGGGCTTGTGCGCGGTTGCACTCACGTGCGGCCAAAGGAAACTAAGGCCTTTTGCTGGAACATTGAAATTCTGAGAAGGAATAGCACCTCAAGTTGCGGGATCTAAGTACACCCCTTGATTCATGGTCCCCCTTGAGAAGGCTGGTAAGGTTCCTCGAAGATGCGGGAGTTCGTGGAAGGAAAGGGTTTGGCTTCCAAAACAAAGACAGGGTTGTCAAAATTTGGGGCACCTCTCCGGTAGCCCCTTCAAACGGCGGCAGGGCTTGAGCCGAAAACAAAAACGGGGTGCCATATTTCAGACAAGGGTGTGTCTGTGCGTGTGGCTGTTGATAAGGAAGTCTCTGTCGGGTTGTTTTACAGAAAACCGGACGGACACCAATTTAGAGAGCTCTACTCCCCAAAAGCACAGTTGCCGCTTGCGGTGCTTTGCCAGGGGCTTGCTGACCGAAGGGAGTCCAAGGCGAGATGCGGAGTGGAAGAGTTCTGCCCAGTGTCCTTGTTTCTTTTCTTTTCTGGGGGAGGTCAACTTTAAGACCAGCCAAGCCATAAAGTCGCAAAGGTGACTTTTTCCCAACAGATCGTTCGACAGTCGCTAAGTATCAAAAGCCAAAGGGCTTGAATTCATATGGGACCCTTTGGTGGACACCAATTCGGTTGGGATTCGTATCCACCAAATGTTCCCTATGAGGATTCATTTGCAAATGGCCAGGAGAAACACAAAGACTACTAGTCTAGTTGCTATTTGGCTTACTCGCAATATGGGTCTGTCTTTTTTGTGGGGACTTTTTCGAAATGGTGGTGTTCCTTTTGGCTTCCCTTTAGAAGAACCCAACAAACGTACCCTTAAAAAAGAATCGCACTTATATCAAAGGAGTCAATCGCTAGGCATTTTGATGCCAGGATTCCAGCACCTCGAGCTTTACGGCGAGCCGCCGGATTTCCCTTGAGATCCCATCCTTCGATTCTTGGCTGACGTATCTTTTTTTTGTGTGCAACATGTAAGGTGCGTTACTTTAACATATTGTGCTCGCATCGCGGGGCAAAAAGTGAGGTAATGAAATTTTATGGTTGAACTGAGCCGATCATGTTGGCGGTTTCTACGGTCGAGTCGAGCGGTATGTTAATAAAACCGCTTGTTTTGACCAGGGTCTGGAATATTTCTTACACATTTGATTGGGAGTAAGAAATGGTGGTTTCAATCCAGAGTCTTGACCGGATTTCTCATTTTGGTAGATTTAGGCAACAACTTGTGTTGAACTATTTAAATTTGTAGGTTTAAGTGAGAGTTCGTTTAAATATTCACATTGCGTGATAATTGATAGAAGACTACGGGATAAGAACCGGCATCTCGACCCCCGGCATCTCGTGGTCCCCCCGTCGTCTTTCCGTAGTCTTCCCGCTGCAGTCTGCCCGTTGTCTTCCCGTGTTTTGAAGGGTTCCCGGCCCGCAGTCAGGCCCACATACATTTTTCGGGCTACGGAAAACACATCTACTGGCAATGCCATTCTCGGGGTGATGCGCAGTGATGAACCTTCGCAAGCCAAGAGCGTGTTTTGAAGGGTTCTCGGCGCATGGTCGCGAGCAGATGCGTTTTCTTGGCTCTGGGACACGCATCTGCCTACAACGCCACCCTCGAAGTGCTGCCCAGACGCGTCGTAAGGGAAGCAATGAGCGGGTTTTAAGGGTTCCCAGGCCACGGTCAGTTCAGATGCATTTTTCAGGCTCGGGAAAACACAACTTCCCACAACGCCACCCTCAAAGCATTGCCGAGACGCTTCGTAAGGGACCAAGACAAGCAAAGAGCGCGTTTTTAAGGAATCCCGCCCGCGGTCGGGCCCGGGACATTTTTCGGGCTCGGTAAAACGCATCAATGCCACCCTCAAAGTAATGCCTAGGCGGCTGTTTATGTGTTTTTGTCTGGGCCCCATACAAGTAATCATGCTGGTCAATTTCGTGGGGATATGTTTTTTTGTTTGTTTCTGATTTGTGGAGCGTTTGAGAGTCTCAAATGATTTATTTGTAGACAATTTGAGGGTCTAATTTATTGCTTCATAATATGTCTTAACACACCAACGGACCGTAGGGGTCGTCAAAATCAGAAACTTACTCTGTAGCCTACAACTCGTGGCCAGCGGGTGGCTTTGAAAGTGCAACACTTGCAAGAGGGCCAGAATTGGAACTTTGAGCGCTGCGACGGATGGCATGCGAGTGCGCAATTCGTGTGCTGATGGTGATGGCGGCCAGCTGTGGCATACATGTGAAGCAAACAAACAAAGAAGAAAGCAAACCCAAGTATGCAAAGAAAGGCAATAAATAAAAACGAAAGTAAGAAATAAGGGCATCATCAATAGAAAGAAGGACACATAAATATAGAAAAAACAAAGAACACCATCAACGAACAAGAGAGAAACAGACAGAACACGAGAAAATAAAGATAAAACGGCGAACAAGTTCCGAACAAGGCAACAAAATGAGGTAAATGAATGGATTAATAAACACACAAATGCACAAATTAGACAGACAGGCAGGCAGAGAGAAACAAGAAAGAAATAATAAAAGTCACAATAACAGAAGAACACAATATGAAAAGAAGCAAATAAAAGAAGAACGCAACAAACATTAAACACCAATTACACAAATTGACAAAGCAGCAAGCAAGCGACCAAACCGAGCACAAGCGCAAGCACACAAGCAAACAACCAAACACACGCACAACCGACCGAACAAAAAAAAATCGACTTAACCAACAAACTGCCAAGGGGTATGATCTTGCATCGTCGGTTGGTGCTTGCTTGCTTGCTTGCTTGCTTGCTTGCTTGCTTGCTTGCTTGCTTGCTTGCTTGCTTGCTTGCTTGCTTGCTTGCTTGCTTGCTTTGCTTGCTTGCTTGCTTGCTTGCTTGCTTGCTTGCTTGCTTGCTTGCTTGCTTGCTTGCTTGCTTGCTTGCTTGCTTGCTTGCTTGCTTGCTTGCTTGCTTGCTTGTGTCATTGAATTGTCGGTTAGCCGGTTGGTTGGTTTCTTTGCTGCTTGGTTGCTTGGTTCCGTGGTTGCTTGGCTGGTTTTGGCTGGTTTTGGTTGGGCTTGGCACTCGAGGGGGGGCTGTGCAAATACCAGTGAGTTTGGTCATGCTGATATCTTTTCCAAGCTGAGGGGCCATTCGAATGCATGTGTGTGGAGTGTTGCGAAGGTCCCTGGGGGAGTTCCGGGGGGGGGGGGGGGCAAGTGATGACAGTCAAGGCGGGACTTGTTCAAAACATTGACCCACGATCTGCTTGCAGTTTTCGGGTCCTGCCGCAGGGAGCCCACTCAACCCCACCCCGTCCATCTTGTGAGTCAAGGATTCAAGCCAATTCGGCGCAACACGCAGACCTGCCAGGGATGTAGTGTGGGACCCACCTAAGCAGATGGTACTCGAGCTTCGCACGGGTCAAACGCTGTCTTGACTTTGGCAAGTTGGGCAAGACAACGCAGCATCCTTTTGTTTGGTTGTTGTTTTGGTTGGGGGTGCTTGGTTCTGCTTGGTTGACTATGTTTTTGCTTGGGTGTTGGGTCGGGCTTGCCCAGTTTGGGGTTGGCGTTCAATTTGGTTTTGGGGCTGTTGGTGCTGCTTGGTGTTGGATTGGTTTCTGTTGCTAGGCTTTGGTTTGGTTGACTTTGGGGATGTTGGCTGGAGTTGCTTGGCTTTGTGTGGTTTTGGTTGGTTAGTTGCTTGCTCCGTTTGTTTGTCTTGTTTGCAGGTGTGTGTCTGTTTCTTGTTCCTTGATGTTGCTTGAATTTGGGGTTGGCTTGGCCATGAAGTTACACATGGCGTTGTCCATGGCAGCTTCTCTGCAACACCAAATCAGCTTTAAGCAAGGGATCCCAGCAAAGACCTGTCCGCTTGCCTGTGGTGCCTAGGAGCCTTCTGTGCTCGTTCAGCGCAGCCAGCCACGTTTTTGGGATGTCAGGGAGGTGGGAAACAATGCGTTGACCTATTCACACAATCAGGCTTCTTAATTAGTCAAGTAGGTTGGGAGAGCAGGGGATGCTTGACTTATAAGCATGGTTACAACCTTTTCACAAAATTAGTATGCTTCCCGGCATCTGCGTTTGTGGTAGATTGGTAAAGCTTCACTTTGGCCCATCGTGACATAGGATCACGCGCAAGAAGCATCTTGGATTATACAAAGTACAGCGGGGGTTACAAAAATGATTTGATTGAATTGATTGATTTTCTGACTGGTTTATTGGTTGATTGGTTGTTTGGTTGTTTGTGTGGTTGCTTGCTTGGTTTGTTGCTTGGTTGCTTGGTGGCTTGACTGGTTTGTTGGTTGGTTTCTTGGTTGCTTGGTTGCTTCGTCGCTTCGCTTCTTCGTTGGCTGGCTGGCTGGCTGGCTGGTGTATATGTCTGAGTGTTTTCGTTTCTTGTGTGTGTGTGTGTGTATTTCTGTTGTGTGTGTGTGTGTGTGTGTGTGTGTGTGTGTGTGTGTGTGTGTGTGTGTGTGTGTGTGTGTGTGTGTGTGTGTGTGTGTGTGTGTGTGTGTGTGTGTGTTGTGTGTGTGTGTGTGTGTGTGTGTGTGTGTGTGTGTGTGTGTGTGTGTGTGTGTGTGTGTGTGTGTGTGTGTGTGTGTGTGTGTGTGTGTGTGTGTGTGTGTGTGTGTGTGTGTGTGTGTGTGTGTGTGTGTGTGTGTGTGTGTGTGTGTGTGTGTGTGTGTGTGTGTTTGTGTGTGTGTGTGTGTGTGTGTGTGTGTGTGTGTGTGTGTGTGTGTGTGTTGTGTGTGTGTGTGTGTGTGTTGTGTGTGTGTGTGTGTTTGTGTGTGTTGTGTGTGTTGTGTGTGTGTGTGTTTGTGTGTTTGTGTGTTTGTGTGTTTGTGTCTTTGTGTCTTTGTGTCTTTGTGTGTTTGTGTGTTTGTGTGTTTGTGTGTTTGTGTGTTTGTGTGTTTGTGTGTTTGTGTGTTTGTGTGTTTGTGTGTTTGTGTGTTTGTGTGTTTGTGTGTTTGTGTGTTTGTGTGTTTGTGTGTTTGTGTGTTTGTGTGTTTGTGTGTTTGTGTGTTTGTGTGTTTGTGTGTTTGTGTGTTTGTGTGTTTGTGTGTTTGTGTGTTTGTGTGTTTGTGTGTTTGTGTGTTTGTGTGTTTTTGTGTGTTTGTGTGTTTGTGTGTTTGTGTGTTTGTGTGTTTGTGTGTTTGTGTGTTTGTGTGTTTGTGTGTTTGTGTGTTTGTGTGTTTGTGTGTTTGTGTGTTTGTGTGTTTGTGTGTTTTGTGTTTGTGTGTGTGTGTTTGTGTGTTTGTGTGTTTGTGTGTTTGTGTGTTTGTGTGTTTGTGTGTTTGTGTGTTTGTGTGTTTGTGTGTTTGTGTGTTTGTGTGTTTGTGTGTTTGTGTGTTTGTGTGTTTGTGTGTTTGTGTGTTTGTGTTTGTGTGTGTGTTTTTGTGTGTTTTGTGTGTGTGTGCTTGTGTGTTTGTGTGTGTTGTGTATTTGTGTCTTTGTGTCTTTGTGTCTTTGTGTCTTTGTGTCTTTGTGTCTTTGTGTCTTTGTGTCTTTGTGTCTTTGTGTCTTTGTGTCTTTGTGTCTTTGTGTCTTTGTGTCTTTGTGTCTGTGTCTTTGTGTCTTTGTGTGTTTGTGTGTTTGTTTGTGTGTTTGTGTGGTGTGTTGTTTTGTTGTGCTTGTGTGTTTGTGTGTGTGTGTTTTGTGTGTCTTGTGTTTGTGTCTGTGTGCTTGTGTGCGTGTGTTTGTGTGTTTGTGTGTTTGTGTGTTTGTGTGTTTGTGTGTTTGGTGTGTGTGTTTGTGTGTTTGTGTGTGTGTGTGTGTGTGTGTGTGTGTGTGTGTGTGTGTGTGTGTGTGTGTGTGTGTGTGTGTGTGTGTGTGTGTGTGTGTGTGTGTGTGTGTGTGTGTGTGTGTGTGTGTGTGTGTGTGTGTGTGTGTGTGCGGAGTGGCAGAATACCCTGTCACCACAGTTAGTAGCAGGGGGCCAGCGGCCATCAAGCAAACGCTGGCCAACGAAGTTATGCTTGATGGTGGATGCACGGATTGATCACCCGTGCGTACCTGCTTTTGTGAAGTGATGTTGATGAAAGTCCAGTTGGCCGCTTCTTTTGCCGCTGTGTGTGCTTCATGTTGAACCTTGTAACGTTTTCGACACTAGAGTGAAGCCAAGTGACCTGCCAGCCGAACCTTATCCGACTTGAGACTTGTCAGTTGTACTCGGGACTCATCAGTTGTACTCGAAAGATTAGCACCCTCCATCTGGAGTTTAAGTGTGTACACCCCATTCGTGGGAACCCTCGGGTGTACCCATTGTGTGACCCCGGGCCGACTCTGTCGGAAAATTTGACCTCAACGTGCTTATCATAGAACAGCGGAATTTCTGATTTAACCAGGAACGAGGTTTCACTAAAGGGAAGACAGCCGTCAGATCATAGCTAAGTCTCACAATCGCTGCTGGTGGCTGCATGACCGCGTGTTGATCTGTGCTTGACTTGAACTTGCGTTGACTTGCATCTTGTCGGATTCGATTCTCTCAAGATTGAGGTGTCGCAGTTTTGAGTTTGTTGTGCCATCATGTCTCGACGGGATGATCGTGACAGATCCAGAACACGGCGCAGACGGGATCGGAGTCCTTCCCCTCAAGCTCGCAAAGCACGCCGACGCGAACACAATGACAATCAGGTCTCGGAGGGCATGGATTGGAACAACCTGGTATCCTGGCAACACAATTCAGGCTACAACTCCAGCAACAATTTTCCGGTGATGCCAGGCAATTATCAATCGATTCCAAACCCCACGCAGCAGTTCCATCATTCACCGGTCAACTACATGATACCGGTTCCTCCAAAGCCCACGCCAGCGAAGTTCATCACGCCCGTGATGCCACCACCGGTCACTCCTTCTCAAGCTACACCATCGCCTGGATACCCTGCAGCCCTGCCAGTTCGACCTCAGAAAGCATGGCTTACACCACCGGTTGACTGGACACCTGGAGATGGCATGCTAGACATCAACCAGCTCTACAACTTCAGCCTGTCACAACAACCTACGTGACATGTCCGGCATGGACATTCGTGACGTTCGCCTGAATCAGGTCATTCACGGGGGCATCACCAACTGGCTGCTCCGACCATTTGCTCACGGCAGGTTCGTGACATGGGAAGGCTTTCGCACTCGCACCGAGGCCCTACTTTGGAGTACCTGTTCCAAACTACTACGACGATCACAGTCGATCAACCTGCTCACCTTAGAGAAGGACCTTGCCAGCTCACTGGGGCTCAACATTGACGACTTCAACCAGCGTATCAAGGTTCATGACCATTTGGCCAACTTGGTGCTTCAGTTCCTTCAGCAGCAACACGCGAATCTCACGCCCTCTACCCAAACGGAAGACATGGTCAAGAAGTTCAATGATCTAAATCGAGCTCATGAGTTGCTACAGGCTCAGTATTCGGCATCGCTACGCGCTTCGACTTCCCCTACGGTGCCAACCCAGAAGGATGATGCAGAGCTGGTCACACCACCACCGACCAATCACACACAATCTTCGTCACCGACCAGCTCCCTACCTACGGTCAGTGCAGCAGCCCTTGATGGCAAGTCATTTGATGGCGCAGTGCAACCCCGAATCATGCAGTCTCTGCACGGACTTTCTTCACCGCCTTCCAAGCCGGCGGCGTCACAATTGCTCACCATGCACAGCACGCCTGCAGACGTCATCAAGTACTACACATGGACTAGTGATCAACCACGCTTGTATCTCAAGCAATCGCCCACCACCACTACTTTGGCGTCATTGATCAAGTGGGCCAATCACCCATCCCGTCTCAACGGCAACAAGTCCTTGGAATCCATGTCGACCCAGCTCTTTCAGGCGCGTCAACGCATCCCAAAAGGAGACGCACCTACGTTTGGGGCGATGGCGGCTCTGTGGGGACTGGAGCCTGGCTACCTCACCAAGCTCACTGACAAGGCGTTGTGTCACCTCATCGTGACTGCCCGCTTACTCACAGGGTGAGCAGTTACCTTCGTTCACTTATGAGCCCGGAGTGGCAGCTGTGTCATGATTGATGAATGGTTCAAAACTTGTCCGTCCTCTTCTTGCTCTGCACTTGTTTGATGATGTGCTTGTCTTTGCTTGCGTTGTGAATTGCTTGCTGTTAATTGCCGCTTGCATTCCTGTCGCCGCCACATTGTAGATTTCATTGGTTGCATGTTCACCATGTTGGCTGAGCTTCGCCGCTGTGGAATCTATGATGATGTTGCACAATGGCATTCCTTAGATTGACAATGTTCTCTACGTGCTGGCAATACTGCTTTCCTGGACTTCCACCACCGTCGATACCAATGGATGAATATGAGTCAGTTGAGCGGCTACCTTGGCTGGGCCTTATTCTGGAAGTACTAGTTGTGGTTCGGATCGCACTTCAGATCCCGATTCACTCCATGTCGCAGTCTTATCACACTGTGGCCAACAGGTATGAACTTCACAGGTGCCGGTGCACTGCCTATTTATTGATCAGTTTCTTGCAGCGTCTCATTTCTCAAGATTATGGGTATGTCCCGCCGTTTTTCGAGGTTCTTCACTTCTACAAGACGTCTCTGTTGTGTGAAATCATGCATTCCACTTTTGCGGACACAAGACACCTTCGCTCACTACGGACACGTTTCCCGGACCTCTATGACTTCATTCAAGATCCAGGTCACCATCAACAACCATGCGTCTACATCAGACTTTCTGCATGGCACAGTCCATACTACGTTGGAGCAACTCATCAGAATGTTCTTCGACGAGAACACTCACGCAGTCGCTAATTTCTACAACTACTTCGGGGACGCCATGCCTTCTTCGAACCTGCACTTCACTACTGGAAGCGATCCAACACTTACTGGCTTTTCTGTGCCATTCCGGTTGAGATCAAACTTCCCATTTCCTCGGTTTGGGTCCAGGAAAGCAAGTGGCAATACTTGCTACGTCCGCATTTGAATGCTCCCTGGGTACATAGACTTCTTCGAAAAATTGGCTTCCGTGAGCATCTGGTTGACTTTCGGCGTCATTCGTTGTCATCTCCCACCTCACTCGGGCTACACAAACGTTTCCGACGACGACTACATCCGGATCTTCAACGGCAATTACGACCTGAAATGTTGGATGACATTCAAGCGCATTACTCCACTATCAACTGGGATCCAACACAGGTGCGTCGTTCCAGACTATGCGAGACTTACTGTCGGCGGCTTTTCCACCTACTCAGCTCTACTACTTCCTACGACTCTCCGTCTTCGTCAACGAGCCTTTTCTTTCTAAGGCACAGAAGCTCCTCGCCCAGGTAATGCACAAACGACAACTTCAATCACCAAGCACTTTGACACAACTACTTCTCCCACCTCTACATGTACGGAATTGGAAAGCTCAGCTTGGCACATGGTTACAACGTTGGGTTGCTTCGCATCGAGACTTGTTTCCCTCCCTATTTCTTCCAAAGATCCGGGTGGTGGAAACTCGCAGTGCTACCTTGGGGGACAGGATCTACAACTACCGCACATGGCAACGCAGGTGGACTCCTGACATATCTTTTCCGTGTCGCTGTTCAGACATTGATGACCCCCTCCTACATCGTGCACATGAACATGTAGTAATGGTAGATGAGTTCTCACGCATCAATGCAGACATCGACATTGACATCATGACCGCGTCCATGAAGGATCAATATTTTGGCGATGTTGACATGCTGCATCAGCGTTTTACCACACAGCTTCGCAAACTAGCTCGTCGGTGGCATGTACATGGATCCAGTCTCCTTACTGATCTACGGCCTGTTATGACTCAGTTGACTGATGCCCATCGCTCCAACCTTCATGATCGTGCTCACTGGACATCCGAATCACTACAGCGCACCGTGGTTTCTCTGTCCTCGTGGGTTGTAATTCCGCTGTTCTCCCTCTCGTGCACATGTGATTTGTCCTTCGTTGTTTGCCATACTGATGCACAAGACCTTTTGCTCGGGAGAAGTCTTTTCGCTGTGTCGTGAATCTGCAGCATCCTTTCGCTCAGAAGTGGTCACTACGATACCTTCTCTCCTACATCAGCGTTACGCGTGGGGACTTCGACTCCAAGCACCGTTGCCTACAGCCCGCATCCTTCCCAAACCGACCAAGGACTGGCAGAAAGCAAGACCGATCATTTCTTTCTTTCGCACGTGGGCAGCACCCTTCCTCACGGTCTTCGGCGCCCTCATATTTGAACTTACCAAAGTCACCTTTCCAGACATACCAGGTCAGCTTTCGGTTCAGGAGCTTGTCCAACAGCTTTGGGACGCGCTGTCAAAGACAGATCCCGCCGAATACATCCACCTGGTGTCTCAGGACCTTTCCGGTTTCTTCACATCCATTCCCACGGAGCGTTTCCATCAGGCACTACAGGTGCTTCTTCATCGTTATGATCAAGTAGTTGGCCTCCGCCGATCCTCACAATGGTCGGTGTACGAATTGAAGTCAGATCATCGACGCCGTATGTTCAAAGGAAAATGGCGCCGTCAAACTAAGGTTCCTCGAACCTTTCGTGAACAAGATCTTCGATGCCTCCTTGACTTTGTCATCGATAACAGTCACTTCGAGATCAATGGCTATTTGTTCCGGCAAGAACGTGGAGTCGCTATGGGATCACCTGCAGCACCCCCTCTCTGCAATCTGGTTGCCACGGTGGAGGACTTCTTCTGGCACCAAACAATGTGCTCTCTACGTTTTCGCATGCCCGATGTCGGGGTGATCTGGCACGAGCGTTATGTCGACAACCGCTTCATCCTGCTACGTGATTCTGCCCCGCAATCACCGGTGCTCAGGATTTTTCTTTCCCTGGAATTTTATCGACCACCTGTGATGCTTGAGTTTCAGAATGATGACAAAGTGCTGGGCTACCTATGTGATTCATCGTCCACGACTATTACACCACAACTACCTGATCATCCCTCTCAAATCAAAGGGATCCGGAGTGCCAATGATCAGATGTTTACTTTCTCTTCGTGGTCTTCCCGCTCGTGGCTCATTATACGTGGCGCCCAACCTGCGGTTCAGCAACAACTTGGACTTGACGCTCTCAAACGCCTTTATGAAGCCAAAGGTTTCGATCCGCATCTCCTTCGTGATGTTCGGCGACGACTCGTGACAAAATCTGCATGCTGCCTTGTTGCTGTGTTGCTTGTGGTATTCACTTGCGATTGCTTGTCGGGGCGTTTTGTTGTGTCATTCATGTATCTGCATGCAGTCGGCTCGGAGGTGTTGGCCCCTTGCATGGCGGCGCCCCTTACCTGAACATGGCGGAGTATGTTGTTAGCAGCCTACTACGCCCAGACGGCACGGCCCAAACCACGAGCCAAGTGACGCTGGATCACCTTCCAAACTTCATCAATGGCAATGAGATGCAGCTCTTTGTCCAGACACACGGCCTTGTACATCAGCACAATGTGCAGGCGCACAGCTCTTCACGTGATGTTCAAGCACTTAGCTCATCGACCAACGTCAGAGCGGTGCGCAATCATGCAATCGGGAGGCGTTCCCGCTCTCCTGTATCCCGTCGCTCCCGGGTCAAGCTCACACCGGGACCACAAGGGATGTCTGAGGATGAAGAGGACTGGGGAGAATGGAAAGGCGATGGTCGTCGCGCTCATGATGATCAGAGGAGACCTCGATCGCCGTCACTGCCGCCTGCTCACCTCAGGGTACCCGTGAACCAGATTGAGTTGCTTCATCTCCCTGTTCGCCAACAAGTACCTGCCTTGGGCAGCCATCGTTTCACGCTCCGCACTGGCTGTCGGATTGAGGAAATTGCCATCCTGATTGACGATGTTCTTTACTACACGTTGCCCTGCATTGCCACCTTAGTGTTTCCTGAACCTGACAAGTGGAAGAAATCTTGGGAGACGGTCTACAGGAGCTTCATGCCGCATCGCCACAACATCATCGAGGATGAGCATCGGGTGAAGTCCGTCTCGGAACTACCATTTTCTCCATTGCCCCATGGCAACCCAGGCATGTAGTCAAGGAGATTTCCAGCCAATTCCAGATCTCCCCACAGTCCCTGCCGTCACAACGCATTGTTCAGCTTGGCATCTGCGAAGAGGGCTGGCCCTATATTCGCAAGACCAAACGGACGTATCACCAGTTCTTGCCCGACAAGAAGAACGCCCGGAAGAACCTCTTCGGGATCCTCTTCTCGTTCGAGCCACGTCGATTGCTACCTGATAAGCATCGCACACAGTCAAACTCGCCGTTTTTCTGGGCCCATAATACCAATATGCATGCTGCCATCAACATTCTGCGAGATGAGGAGCTTGTCAGACCTTCGAAATGGCAGATGCAGCCTCTTCCCAATCCGACTACACGAACTGGAACGAAGTGTGGTTGCCTCCGATGGGCTTCTACTGCAGAGGCAGCCTTCAGTCTCATGACGCGGCGGTCAAGGCAGCAGCCCAGTTCGCGGGAGTGCACAGTGACCGCCCCATATGCATAGGTGGATCTGCAAGACTCCGCCAACCTCATTGCACTATACCCCGAGGCGGCACGTACGCCGACATTGCTGCTTCCCACTACTATGATTGCATTCATGCCAAAGATGGCAGGTGGAAACTCCGCTCATCGATTGCGGTTCCCAGCTACGTGGGAATGTTCTGGTGAATGACTTCGGCAATGCAGTCCGGCACCTCCTTTTGCACTGGCTCTCCGTGGTTTGTGTTTTCATGGTATCCATCATGACGCTCCTCTTCCGAAAAAAGCGTGTGGTGTTGCTGCATGATTGTGTATTGGCGCTGCTTGTTGCATGGTTGTTGCATTGCTTGCTGCTTCCGCAGTTTGAGTTGCCCACTGATTGAAGCACCCTTCCTTTCCAGCCATATTCTACACTGGAATGGATCATGGTGACCTTTTACGAGAATGCCGGCTTATGCTGCACGCCATCTCGTCGCAGATCAGTATTCTTGTGGCTGGACTCCAACGTCTCGAAGGTCAGCAACGGCATCCGCAGCCGCCTCCTCCGCCACCAGCACCTGACGGGCAATCACCACTGCCACCCCCACCGACATCGGCACCTCCGTCCGTGCCGGCCACATCGGTCCGACCAACTTATCCAACGGTGCCCATCACGCTTGTGGCCACCTCAGACAACCGGATGGAACCAGCCGGTCACGTTCATCCGGTGAGTGTCAGCACTTCCAGAGAACGCAGACGGAGAAGAAGATCCCGACACCGGGAACCTCATCGGCGTCGGTCACGCAGCCGCAGCCACCACAGGCGTCCTCTTGGCCGCCCTGCCCACACTGGTTCCACGTCTGACCATCGCACTTTCATGCCAAAGCCCCCACCGGCAGTCAAGGCCATGCCGGCGTGTCGACCATCTGGTCTTTCATATGACCGTTGACGGACAACCAGCGGCAAAAGGTCCTCAGCACACCGATGCACACCAGTCTTGCTAACATGAGTTGTTTATGCTGTTCCGCAGCCTTTCTTGCTTGGGTTGGCCTTGCAGTGATTTCATTTACCATGCAGTTGTCAGTGGAGTTCGTGAACAACCTGGTGGCGGTACTCAATGTCCTCGCATCCCAAGTAGCGACTGCCCTGGACACCCTGAACTTTGCCCTGGCGACAGAGCGAAACCAGCAGTCCGACACCCGAGTGTCTCCCAGGGCTCCACGGAATTCCAGGCATGGACTGCGCCCTCGCATCATCACAGAGCGCATCTCGTCCGATCGGTCTCGCACTCCTACTCGAATCCGAACCCGGCCTGTGGATACTTCCTCCACCAGGTATATACCTGCACTATCCCCGCCTCGTGCGGCACATCGGGATGCCACTGACAGCACTTCTGGTCGCCGTCCGGAGACAATGTTGGATCGGTTACCACCGCCAAGACCTCTTGCTCCCCTTCCCCCTCGCAGCGGTCGTGAACCAGGACAGGCATCGCCTACCACACCTGATTCGGATTCGGATGGTTCAGTTCGTCCACATCCAGGTGCTTCATCGTTCCGTCCATCTCCCACGGTGGTTCATGGACCTCGTGAACTTCTACAAGAATTCACTATTGCCCTTCGCAATGCACATCCTGAACCGTTCACGGCATGGACACAGGGTGAACTAGATGAGATGGTCAGACGGAAAAAGGACAAGGATTCCAGGCCCACCTACAAAACCATTGCCCGTTTCCTTCAGAAGCCCACAGAGGAAGTCAAGCAAGCCTGGAAGGTCTACCAGCAGCTTGAGGCTCGCGCTTAGGGCACTTTGCATCGAGAGAACGAAAGACTCCCGGAAGGTGGCAGTGCATTCCGTGAGCGTTGCAAGTTGACGAGATGGTTTGAATTGCAGACATGGTAGATCGCATGATTCTTTTCTCACTTGCTTGCATGACATGGCTGGCATACTTTGCAGTGAGGACTTGAATGTCTTTCCATGACATTTCTGACATTGAGGGCATTGTTGGTTGTCATGAAAGTTGTTGATGACTTGGATATCATGCATGGCAGAGCTGCTACCGCGTTTATCTCTTCGACTTGCGGGTTTGAGTGTTCAAATCATGTTGGAGCAAGATGTGCAGACATTCATAACTTGGACCCATGGAGCGCAGCCGACGTGGTTACAGTTTCACGGGCCTGGTACATTGCTTGACAGACCAGTTCGATTGACTGCTTCACCTCCAACCCCGCCACGGTTTCCAATACTTCTTCCACCTCCACCTCCTCCACCACCACCACCACCAGTGATTCTTCACCCACAGTTTATGCCCTCATTGCGAGCCTCCTCGAGCCCCTCTCCTCGTGGACAGTCATGCCCGGCCACCATGAAATCTCAGCGCACACGCCGCTCGGTACGCAGCGCTGACCAGTTCCGTGATGATGATCTACGCAGTCTCACGCGTTCTCCAAAACGCTCTCGAACAACATCCGCTTCTGTCATGCGGAGATCTCGGCGACCCTTCACTGTGTTCCCTTCAAAACGGGCTACTCGTCCATCTCGGTCTGCATCGACAAGTTGCAAGCATTACTGTCATGCTTTTCTACATCATGGACGGAAGTGTCTTTCTCCCTGTGCTCGTCGCCGACCAGGACATTACCATTGCAGGTGTGTGCGGCATCAGCGGCGGTGAATCATAGTTGTCGTACACTACAGACTTTGTTGATTCGTCCCGCCTTCAGTTTGAAAAGTTGCCTTGCATTGCGTTGCTCAACACATTCACATTGCAGTCAGGGTTGTCATGGCATGAGTGTTTCGCCGCAGATTCCTTGGCTTTGCGCTTTCTTTCAACAGCACTGTGACGACACATTTGGCTATCATGTACCGTGGAGTGGATTCGAATTTACACACCGGGCCCGTGGCAACCTGTGGCCACAGCTACCCTGGGACGTGCCCCGGACTACCTTTCCACGTATCGGGAGTGGCGCAAGTCATATCACTTTGACGTGTACTTGCCCGCAGACAGCACCGGGGGGACAGCTGCGGACCCCAATGTCATGCCCATGTCGTACGTGTCATATCACGTGTGGGAATTCCGAGACTGGAACACGCGAGGTTATCAACGCCTTGGCAATCCACGACCAGCCATGGGATCGACGGAGCTCGTGAATGAAGAAATTACTTCCTCGTCGGAGTCTTCAGTTCCGGATGGGGCGTGGCGGGAACCTTCTCCCCCACCGAGCTATGATCCTAATTTTGATTGGAACGAATCGGATTGATGCTTGAGCAACATGTCGGTTAAAACGATGCGATTGTGCCTGATTTGATTGCTGCATCAACTTGGGTTGTCTTGGCTTGTGTTGTGCTTTCCTTCTCCATGTTTTCGCCGCTCCCTTTTGCCTCAAAGCGGCTTATCTGGTTGGTATGTTCAATTCCACAATATGTGGCACTGCAAGATGGTCCCTACCACGCTATTTTGAGTACGACATCGTCAATGGCCCTGCGCAGTCGCCGAATCCACCTTGGGACCGGCTCCGGATGACACAACAACCTATCGGGAATGGCGCAGGTTCTACCACTTCGACGTGTGTTGGCCTAGTGACAGCACAGGAGGCACCACTTTGGGCTCTGTTTCCCAGCCGGTCTCATATGCATCCTTTTACACATGGCAGTATCGTGACTGGGTCACCAGAGGATATCAACGGCTCGGCCATCCGCGCCCCAACATTGCACGTACCTCATGTACGCTGGGCTGTCCTCTTCGTCGGCATCCTCGAACTCGGATGGTGGCTGATGTTCGTCCTCGTCTTTCCATGATATTCAATTTGATTGGGGCGAGTGACTTCGACACCTGAGCCGCGCCTTGCTACAAAAGTGTTTGCTTGCATGTTTGTTGTTCTGTCACATGTAGCGCTTGTAGTCTGCAGCCGTGCACCTCTCGATTTTGCATCACGGGTTTGAGTTGTCATGCCACACGTGGCTGGAGTGGTGTCCGGATCCTCAACAACCAGATGCTCAATGGGTCAAGATTTTTCATCCGGGATCATGGACTCCACAGGACGAACGTGATGATCCGCCTCCGCCCCATACATACAGAGAGTGGAAGGAGTTCTGTGTCCCAAATTTTGACCAAGAAGGCGGGCAGCCCAACAACAGCATTTGGTACAAAAGGGACTGGGCCACAGAGGGCTACCGGCGAGTCGCTGCCCCTCAAGCTGCTCACGGCTTCAATTCGATGTCTTTTCCTGATCAACATAGCGTGGCCACGCAATCATCGGCTTCGTGTATGTCACCGCAAATGTTGAATGCGATTCTTAGATCATCGGATGCTGCGGCTTTCTCCACTGAGGATCTCACTCGTCTTCAAGATGGGAATCTCTCAGCAACTGTCGGATCGCGCGCGTCAAGCGTCCCATCAGCACCAACCAGTACGTGCATCTCGTGGAGTTGAACCACCTGAGTCTATTGGGGTCTCTGATCCATATCTACCTACGACCCAACCATGCAGCTCCATCACCAAGGAGAAGCCTATCTTCGAGCTAAATGATGAATAGACTGATGTGTGTTGATCATGGCACAAAAGGGTGCTTTCTCATGCTCGTGCTTTCTTGTGTAGTTGCTGGTTGTGCATGGTTGTGCATGGTGACTGTTTCTTTGCTAGCTGGATCGGAACCCGCGGTACGCCCTGTCTTTCACTTCGGCATGGACATCGAGGATGCAACTCAGACGTCGGGCCGAACCGCTGAGCAGCACCCATGGCTCGAATATTCAGTCTGGCAGGATCAGGAGTGGGTGCGGATCTATACTCCGGGACAACCTCAGCTGTGGCAACCAGAAGAAGCCGTACCTGACCTACCAGACAACTCGTTTCGGGAGTGGAAGCGGGTAACTGATCCCATTGGTGGGACTGGTGAACACAGTCAGGCGTGGACAATTCGCGACTGGCAGCATCAAGGTTACCAACGCATTCTTTCTCGCTTTGAGTCCTTCTCCACTCATCAAGCCCAGGATCAATCACTTGTTGACGTGCAGAATTCGGACATAATCCGAGTCGAGGAGATGTTCACCTATGCCCCCCCTATTTCTGACGGTGATCGCTCGACTGCTTTGCAACTTCCTCCGGTCTTCTATGGCGACACCCGTCATGCTCATCGTGGTGATCTTTCGTTCCCGTCTTCTGAGCGGCTTCGGGCAGTTTCGCGTTCTCCTCGCCGCTGTGGATATTTTGGTAAACGATAGAGATACGCAGTTGAGTATGTGATCTTCCTGCTGAAAAAGAGACTTCTCGCCCCTCACTGAGGGGCGTGTGTGTGTGCGGAGTGGCAGAATACCCTGTCACCACAATTAGTAGCAGGGGGCCAGCGGCCATCAAGCAAACGCTGGCCAACGAAGCTATGCTTGATGGTGGATGCACGGATTGATCACCCGTGTGTGCCTGCTTTTGTGAAGTGATGTTGATGAAAGTCCAGTTGGCCGCTTCTTTTGCCGCTGTGTGTGCTTCATGTTGAACCTTGTAACGTTTTCGACACTAGAGTGAAGCCAAGTGACCTGCCAACCGAACCTTATCCGACTTGAGACTTGTCAGTTGTACTCGAGCCTCATCAGTTGTACTCGAGACTCATCAGTTGTACTCGAAAGGTTAGCACCCTCCATCTGGAGTTTAAGTGTGTTGTGTTTTGTTTTGTTTGACTGTGTGTCTCTTTGGTTCGTGCTATTGTATTTTTTTGTTGTTGCTTTGTCGTTGTGAGTTTTCTTGTTTGCTTGTTTGGGGGTATTTTCGCGCGCCAGCTTTTTAAGGCCCACCCAAGTGACGCGTGAATGGGTTGGTTTGGGTTGGAACAACGCTGAGGCCTCTTTGGGGATGGGGTAGGGTGCCCCTAAAAGCCAAAGGAAAACCGCCACTTTGAGGGGATCCCCTTGTACCAAAGAGGGCGTGGGTGTCCCTCCAGTTGTGGCCGTTTTCTCTTTGTCCGGATCACAAATGAACCCCGCTTGGCCACCAGGTTCACTGCAAAGGTCGCAACCCCCAACGGAATGTACCAGAATAAGACACCCTTTTTAGGGGGGTGTTTGAGTGAGAAGCCAAAGAAAAGCAGCCATGTTGTTTGGCCACATGTCGCAGAAGCTCCCAAAAAGTCTCAAAAAAAAAACAGGCCGGTTTTGGTTGCTTAGTTTAAAGGAAACCAAAATAGGACCTCAATCACATTTTTCGGACGACTCGTAGAGATTCATATCACTTCATCACTTCGCGGCCCACGAGCACTGGCTCCGCGGATCCATGGCGCCAGGTCGTGCGGCCTGATCTTCGGTGCGGCTCAGGGAGGCGAGAGCCCGAGAGCGGGATGGGGCCGTTGAGGCCGTTGCGTTCGACACCAGGGACCCATCACCCGTATCTTTCTTTTTTGGTTTTTTCCCTTTGGTCCCCAAAAGGGCCTTTAGTCCCTTTGGTTAGCCTTTGGTTGCCTGTGTCAGGGCATTTGAAGCATCACCTTGGCATATGCGCAAGGTGGAACATAGCTTCTTGGACGCAGGTTGAATTATGCGCGACACTGTGCAGACAACTTCTGAACCAGTTTTCTTTGAGCATGTTCTCGCCAAACGTCGCCTTTTCTTTCTTCAGTTTGAGCTTCCTGTCCGTGGTCCGCCAGTCAGAGAAAGTGGCAGGAACTCTGCACTTCAGGCTCCATTTGAATGGGATATCCGCATCTTTGATTTTAAGCACATTCTTTGCCAAATTCATTTGTGCCATGGTTTCCAGACCTCTTGTCCTCGCACCCACCCCTTTCAGTCAGATGTCATGTGTGTGCGGGGGCCGGGGTATATGTATTCAATATTCAAGAAGCCTCGTTTCATCAGCCCTGGCGTCGAATAAGGCTGGGCGGTGGGGGGGGCTTTTGGCCCTAATTAATTACCCTCGTAGCACGGCACCTGACAGTCCCTTCAAGGGGAAGAATCGATCAGTTGCCCTCCTATTGCTATGGACCAAATCCATTGACATCCTGTTGGGATAAGCCAACAACTGTTAGTGGTTTATAAACCCTTTATCTAGTAGCTGTAGTGGCTACAAATTGGTAGTATATCCCAGTAAAACACTCGAAGTAGTGGCTTAACCATCATAATGGCAACCAAGTCAGCGCCTCCCCCCCATCGACATCCTATGGGGATAAGCCAACCTACAGGTGCTATGGACCAAATCCAGGGACATTGGGATAAGCCAACAACTGCTTTGTGCATACCATCAGCCCCATAGACCAGGCCCATAGACCCTGTGCCATCCGATCAGGCCATCTGGCAGGCCGGGAGGCCCGCTGGAACCGGGGCTCTGTGTGGCTGGAGGTGGAGGCGCGGGCAACGGGGGTGAAGAACCCGGGCTTGGCGGGGCTGGGCCTAAAGAATGGGTGTGTATGCTATTGTCTATATCTATGTACATATATATATATATGTAGATAGATAGATAGATATATATATATATGTGTATTTGTACATATATATATATATATATTTATATTTATATTTATATATATATATATATGTACATGTATGTGGAACCCAGCTCCCAAAACCCACCTTTTCATTCCGGATAGAAGTTGGCTTGCCTCTTTCTGAACCGCCAAAGGTACTCAACTCGCGCAAGGTTGGGCAATATGGGCTCAAAGAAGAAAGCACCGCCTTGCTTGAAGAGGAACGTAAATGACTTGAATTTTAAACAGAGGTGGTTGGCGACCAAGGTCAAATGGGTTGTTGGTCCATCCCCTTTTGTTTCCCACAGAATTGTCCATCGGATTCTTGCGACCTGGAAGCTGTCTTAAAACTACTTGACCCGTGAAAAGTAGGATGCCCCCTCACAAGAGAAGATGCTTGCCTTTCCAGTTGGCAAACTTCAGTTTGCTGTCCTGGTAGATGTCTTTATGATTTCGGACAAGGCCAAAAGTCTTTTTGAACTCATGTTCTGGCCAGTTAGCTCGTGTTTCAAAGGCACACTCTGGACCCAGGCCTTTGGCTCATGATATCGGGCCTTCCAGGTCGCGATGTGCATGTGTCTCAACAAAAATTGGGATGGGGGGGGTGTCCTTGTGGCTTGCCTTTCAACCCGTCCAGAAAGGTGGAAGGAATCTGTCATGGCAATGACTCCAGGGAACCCTTGCCCCCCTCTCAGTGAAGAGTTAGTCATTTGGGCGGCTTCCCGCAATGGAAGACAATTGCTGCGGGCCGCAACCAAAAGAAATAAGTATGTGTCAAAATTCACAACCCTATCATCAACCCAAACAAGTACTACACTTCATTAAGATGGTATTCTCCATGAGCAAAGAAGAACCTTGCATTTTCCTGCAAAAATGGACCCATCTAGGTTCCTTTTGTTTATTCGAAGCCAGCCTCACAACGGCGATTCCCCACAAAACACACGTGCTCATGTCAAGCGGACTGTCCGCTTGCTGAGCTTCCCCCAGCATAAGCTTTCCAGCGATCCAGGGGCAGCTGCAACGGGCCGGCGCGCGAAGTGCTCGCCTCGGAGAATTGATCCCTTCAGGAAGCTTTTGTAGATCCCACCCTTCCCCGTCAGGTTCCCCGATGGATGGAAGGGTACTCGGTATTTTTAAGTCGATTTACCCCGGTGAATTCTGATTTGCCCTGACTCGCGCGTGATCTTAAATATTTCACTTCCCGAAGTACGCTGCAAGTCTTGGCAACAACCCCCCTGATTGACTCCCCGGATTCACTTGGAGCCCGCAAAGCCGTCGTTTTCAGGAATGGAGTCTCCATTTGAACCCTTCTCTCTTCGCCACATGGGCTTGGCTGAGGACAAGGCAGTAAACATTGGACTTATAGAGTCACTTGTTCAACAAAGAATGGGATTCTAGAGATGTGCCACTTGGATGGGATTTCTAGGGTTTGTGTGAGTTTCCCCCCAAAAACATCAGATTAGGCAAGCGATGAATTGCAAAACGGCCAGGCAACATGGAAACCTCGAGGGAGACAGCTCCTAGAATTGCTCGAATGGGAGGAGCGAGCCTATCCGGCAAGGCTGACTCATACTAATCTGCCCGTTTAGCCGGCGGAAGTCACGATTCAGCCCACGATTGCAGAAGTTGGAGGTTCGGTTGGGCGTTAGCGAAGTTAGAGGTTAGAGAAGTTCGGGCTCTCAAGTTAGTCATCAGAGAAGTTCGTGTCCAATATCAGCCAGGGCCAACCACAAAGCGGAAAGCAAAGTCGGCGGATTCTGAGATCTCGTGTTTTTTCCATTGTCTTGTTATTAGAGATTTACTACATATATTGCACCATAGTTTTCGTTGGGCAAGAGCGGAAGAGCTCAGGTAGTCAGTTCTTGGGGATGGTCCCAACCCCCCCCCCCCCCAACACTGACTTACAGCCATGCATGTGGCACGGCACCTCGCTGTAATTTTCGAGTGAGAGCCCGAGGTGTCAGTGAAGTCACCGTATGGATTTGTAGCCATTGCATGCTGAGTATGATTCTCCTATGACGAATTATTAAGGACCAAAACGCGCCCCTTCGCAGAAGAATGGTGTTTTTGGAATCCATCGCAGGGCAGCATTGTTTTGGAGCGCGGGGCTTTGGACCATGCAATTTGGCCTTTTGAAAAAAATCAGGACCACCCAGAGACGCATGGATAAATGCATGTTGGCATTGCATCCCTGCCCATGTGAAAGTGTTGAACAATACTGCCAAAGGTTGGAAAGAGAGACTAATTACAAGGTTCACTCCTGAGCTCGGTAAGGAACCGTGGACTCATAAGCTTCGCCGAAAGAGGGGGACATGGGACACTTCCAACGTCATCCTCTTGCCCCTTCGCAGTTTGCCTGTGCTCGCACGCGAGAGTAGTGGCGCCCGGAGCAACTGGACCAAGGACCCCGACACCGACAGAGCTTTGGTCCTTGCAAGTGGACCTTCATAAGCTTTGTAGTTGGTGTTGCAACCGTTAATCCTTGACTTCCTGAGGTACCCAGTGGAATCCCTTGTGAAAACCTGGGAGCTTGCTGCGGAGATGCTTCGCGAGCCGCTGTTAGTAGAGCTGAGAGATTCTTGTTTGTCCCTTTGCTTCCACCCATGGTTCTTGAAGAGGATAAATGGGAAACCCCTTCTCAACCGCCAAACCACCGGGTTCCAAACCACCAATTAGAGAGAAGCTAGTTCAAGGTTCATGAAGAACCCCAGGAAAATGAAGGCCGTTGACCGTGAACTTCCCATGGCTCCGCGTATGACTCTGAATGAGTGCATGGAGGGCGCTGCGCTTTGCGTGACTTGCGTTCGGAAAGTCACGGGGCCTAGTGCGGCTCACATCAAGCTAATCAAAGAGCACTTACCCTTCGTTACCTGTGAGATGGGTTCGGTACAAAACAAAGCAAGGCTTGGAGGGTAACCGGGCCCCATCATAGTTCCTTACATAGAATGTAAGCTGAACTCAGTTCAAGAATTATGTACGTGATAAGATTAGTTCCTTACTTCGGCAGGGTCATATTCCTGAATTCAAACAAATCGTACAGGTCAGATTCGCGATTGTTTCCCATCCCCTGGGCAGAAACCCCCCCGGGCGCTTGTCCAGTACACTTCGACGCAACTCGCTTCCTGTGGTGAGTGCCAAGTTTCTGGATGCCGAGTCGGCGTCAACAAGTTCCTTGTTCCCGCAAAAAGATCGTCGTTTCGCTGAAAAGTCCCTGTTGTTCATGAGCATATCCCTTCACTTCGCTGAGAACTTCCTCATCTTCCGCAAGAAAGGGTTGTCGAATCTGAAGCCTTGCTGGCGCGCCAAGGTGGAAGCAAAGTTGGGCGCGCGCAGGGCGCTTATGGACTCAGTTTGAGCGGGAGCTCTGGCCGACTCGGGCCTATGTTCTCTTGATGATGAGTCTTGATATCGCCTTTTGCTCTAATTTAATGAGAGTTTCACTTTAGTGGGAGCATGCTGACTGGGAAACTACAGTATAGGAGGCCGACTGCATTTGGGTCAGATGAGGAAGGGTTGTGGGCTGAAGCAGGGGCAAAAAGTTGGGGTTGTGTGCTGGTGCCGCCCCCACGCTTCCTTTTCAGGCCAGACCCCACTCCTAGTCAATGCAGGAGTAAACTCCAAGGCCCCGATTGCAACGCTTGGGTCATCCAAAAGTCAACAAAAAAACAAGGGCTTACTTTTTAAGCCGTTTCCCTGGAGTGCGGGGTGTTGTTGCCAGAGGAAAGGTTCAGCGCGGTTTTCATTCGGACTCGAGATTGCCAAGGGCCAGGTTCCGGGCCCCTTTCCATGATTGGACTTGACCCGCTCAGTGGCAGTTGTTTTACGCGTTTGTTGCGTTCCGTGCCCAAAAAGGTCAACCACAAAGGATCTCCTTTGGTCTAATGTTAACCCCGGATTAATAGATCTCTGATTGATCAATAGGGGGGTGTCCCCTTGTGGGGATTTATCACTGTTGGAGGGAACACCCCCGTAATAATGGGACGGGTTATTTTCCAGGAGGGCCACTCGCCGGGATTTTGCCCAAGGAGCCCTCTCTTCCTCGGCGGCCGGAGCTTTCCCAGCCTCCTGGCAAATCGGATACGCTCGTTGAGTCGCTGACTCCTTCGGCTCTGCATGTTGCCCTCTTCCACGCGTCAGCCCAAAAGGTTAAGCTTACATTTCCATGTCCTGAGAATCTACCTTAGAGCGGGATCCCTTTATGTTGAAACCAACGGAAATGATGTCAGCTGAAAAGATATTGCCCAACCACGCGTTTGGGATGTGTTTTCGAGGGACTGCTTTTCTTTTTGTTGGGCCGCCGTTGTTCAGTGGCACCCTTTTCCCTGTTTGTTTCATGGATTCCCGGCTTCATAAAGACTGGATCCGGTAGGTTCATGATCCCAGCATGGCGCGATCCATCCCAAGTGCCTGAAAATCGGCTTCCTGGGATGTTCAATTTACAGGGGAACCCGCTGTACAAGGGACCGGGGCCAAGGGTTGCCAATGGACCAGTGCGGAAGCGGGTCCCATGGCGGATCGAGTGCCCTGTTCCATGGCCTTGAAAAAGGGCCCAGGTGAGCGCATCCTCCAACATATTGTTTTTTTTGTTTGATGTGTTGTTGTTTTTGGGGGGGAACCTGTATTTTTCCAAAGCCCTCCGGGTAAACATCTTCCTTCCGAAGGTCTTCGGCAGGTCCCAGCCGCCTTCAGCTGCTTTGAAGGGCGATTCGATGAACTAAAAGGAATTCGCATGCGTCGCATGATGTGCGACTGCAGAACTTCAGCTTCAACATCTTCAACTAGTCCTTCATTTGATATGCCCCTTTTTTTCCCAATGTCTTGATTTCCTGATGTGATGAAATGCCCAAACAGGGCCTCGCCAAGCTGGTCTAGTCAACCTCCCCATGAAAGACCAGGTTCCTCTAGAGGCCGCCTGTCACGTTCCATGTTGGTGCAAGGGCAGTGGTGGAAAAAGCTTCAAGGTCAAAGCAAGAGGACGCTTGAATGCGCTTATTTTGCATTTTACGATTGGCCAGTTGTTCCCACTTGTTCCCATTGCCGCCGTCACAAAGGATTTTGTTAGCGACCCCTTGCTGAATTATGAAGGTTCCGTTCGTTACTCTTGTGTTGTTGGTGGACCACAATGATTCAGCCGGATTGATTGCAAGTGGCGAAGCGCTTGAAAAGCTGTACAGCAGAACCCAGCAACCACTTCCACCTGCGACAAGCAGCTATCTAAAGGGGGGGGGGATTTAGTTCATTCCCACTGTCAAGGCACTCTTTGAGAGCTTGTGCATTCATCCTGAGATTGGGCTTTTCTATGTAAGACAACTTGTCTGTTGAAATCATTGTGATTGTCCTCAGATCAACTGGGCCAGGATCAACACCTGGGTAGATAAAGCTAGGGCACAGTCCCAACAGCAACAAGAAGCGGCGCTCCATGCTTTATCATGGGTTTTGAGCAGACCCCTCTGCCTCTGATTGCCTTGGCATGGAACGTCACTGGTTTGGGCGTCTGGTTTGGACGTCCCTCTTGGCACCTGATGGGTCAACTGGGCCCAGCGCGAGGTTTACAGCTGCCACTGCAGCCTCCCAGGCGAAACAATGGCGCCTTGCCAGGCACCTCATCTTCCCAACCCCGATAGGAGCGTAGTGATGGACAACATTTCGCTGTTGGGTGGTTGAGTTTTACATCCATGCCAACTGGTGCCACACTCTCCGCAAACTGGAAAACCTTGATCCTCTTTGTGCAAGAGCCGGTGCAACTCGGCATGTCAATAGCGGCTCTGCGGACCCTGGACCAACAAAAGCGGTGCTGAAACATACAGAGGCTCATTTGTGTGGGCTGCGGGAATCAGGGAATTTGTGGGTGTGCGACAAAATAAAGGGACCCCCAAAATGGTGTCTTTCCCTTTGGTTTCTCCCTTCAAACCAAGCTGAACAAGGTTGCCCTGAAGAAACACACCACACACACACACCCGCACACACACACACACACCTTTCACACCTTCGCACACACTCTCTCACTCTCCCTCTCTCTCTCTCTCACACACAGGCACACACACACACACACCTACACCTACACTTACACCTACACGCACACGCACACGCACAAGCCCACGCCCACGCCCACGCACACGCCCACAGACATGCACTCGCACACACACACACACAGACAAACGGACGCCAACCCCCAGACACGCACACTTGTCTCACTTCGTGGTCAAGAGAGAACCCTTCCTTTTTGACATTGGGAAGGCCTTATGCTGTCACTGGGGAAGCCAGGGTGACCTTAGGGTAAGCACGTGTTTGGGGCCTTTAGATCTGTGAATTTCCCAATGTCGTTTTTTTTTCAGTCAACTCTGGGTGCGTTTCTGTGTTTTTGGATCCATCCAGCCTTGCATGGAGGGAGCCTTGCTTGGAACTTTGAGAGCAACTTAGCAAATGTCCATCTGAGGTTTGGTTGAGACATATAGAGTGGTCTAATTTAGTTTGGCAGGGTGGAGAGACTCACTGTCCATTCTCGGGGAACCGCGTGTTTTGGCTATGAGTTCAATGGCGGAATCTCCTCACTAGTTGGACGTCACTATTGTCTCACCGAAATTGTACCCTGTCTTTTGCTGTGAGCGCTTGCCATGTGTTGACCAATATGCAGTTCACAGCTGGTTGCCCCATTCGGTTTGAACATGGCCTTTTTGTGGTTTGGACTTGGCAAGGCTAAGACGGGCGCAGCACAGGGATGTAGTGTATGTCTGTATATATATATATATTTATATTATAATACATATATATATATAGAGATCAGATGTGTGTGAGTGTACAAGTACGGATATACATTGTAGATTATGTTCGCGTATAGACAAGTCACATGGGTTTTGCACATGAAGCAAGGATGCACCTAGGTTTTTTTTTCCCACAATCTCCAGTAAGGATCCCAGGCAATGTCACCAACCATCCGTATCGGATGGCTCGCATTCGAGTATGGTTTTTAGCGGTAGCAAGTCTAGACTCTGGCCAGTCATCTCAGAAAGGGAGGCCGTGTATCAACCTACCAGAAAGAGCTCCCAGAAAGTCCCATTGTCCTGACATGTTCGGGTACCAGCAAGAAGTCCTGACCGATCCTTGACTATGGAAGCTTATGAAATGTTGTTTGAGTCGCAAACTTGCAACATGTCACCCTTCCGCAAAAGAAACAAGTGCGCAGGCCCCTTCTTTAAAGACAACGTGTTTCTTGGAAAGGTGGCCCGTGCACTTCGAATTCGGTTGCGGGAGGGTTGAGGACTGCCAAGCCGAGGCAGTTCCGCACGAATGCGGAGTCACAGCCGGCCGCCTCAGTCACGGGAGTTGGATGGGGCATTGACGGATCCAAGGACCTCAGAAAATGCCAAGCGACGCACCAGTTCTAGGTCCCCAGTAGTGCCCTTTTAACGTTTCTTTTTTTGGGGGAGGGTTCCCCTGCTAAAATAGACTACAGAAAAAAAGGGCACCCTTCTTCCAACCTCTCTACTAGAGTTGGTACATGGCTTAGGGCTTCATCCATCAGGTGCAGGAATTTGTCCATACTATTTGAGGGGTCATGGGGCCAGAGTGCCTCGATCCACGAATGGATCCTTTGGGACGGGGTTCGTTCGGGGATGGGCAAGTTACTTCGGTTTGGGACAAACCTCTTGCACGGACAAAGTCCTGCCCTCCCCCCCTGCAGTTCAACATAGAACCCCACTCCCTACTGAAGAAGTAGTCATTGGCACAGCCCTGGCCAGGTGTTGTCAATAAGTGTGCGCTGGGAGCTGACATGAGTCTGGAGCGTGTTACCCCTGAAAAAGCACAGCAGTGCAAAGACCTCTTTTCCAAGAGAACAGTCGTCCGGAAGGCGCCTCTGCAAACCCATGGCTGAGCCAGGTTTAGAGCACCCAGAAAATCGAGGTGTCTCGGAAGATCACCAAGGCAGCCTGGGCCAGGGGTCCCGAAAGGATTTGCCGCAGATCCCTGTTGAACTCAAGATGCTCCTTGAGTAGCCTTGGCCGCATTCGGGGCACTCGTTGATCCCTTTGGAGAATTTCCCACCAACCACCACGGATCCACTGGTTGCCGCTGGCGAACGCGCACGTGAGGCATGTACCTCAGCACGCCGAAGGCGTGCGACGCCATTCCCAGGCCGACGCGCGGAGAATTGGGCAGAAGCGGGGAAAAGGTGGGCGGGACATTGCACGCATTCCACTCATTTTAACGAGCAAAGGTTTCACCTTCAGACTCCTGGACCATATTCTTTGAAGGGAAGCCAAACAAGGGGGAAGTCAAGCAAGGCAGATGAGGGGTCATTCAACCACGACCAAGAATCATTGAGGTAAGAGACAATTCGCCTTTGTGGTGAGTTTTGGTGTAGACGGGTTGTTTGAGCGTTTGGCCAAAGCAATTCCATCTGCTTTCACCCTTTGGACTTCTTCTTTTGACATACCTTTTTGTCATGGCCCCGCAAATCGAGATCAATCCGGTTAGGGCACAGCAGCACCTTCGACACCTTCAAGGTGCTGGTTTCAACGATTCCCCCAGTGTGGCCAAGCAACGCATACGTTGCATCCACTGACACTGAGAAACGTCCGCTTGCTGGGCACAACTGACGCGATCTTTCATTTGGGTGACGGAGGTTCTTAAGCTGGCTCGTAAAGCCAAAAGATTTGAAGGCATCAGTCGAAGGGCTTAGTATTACATCCTCAGGAGTACAGGGCCCACCTGGATATTGTTCATTCTGCCCGAGTTCTCTGGGAACTCGTGTCATGTTGTGAATTGTCACGTCGGGCAAGTAGTCCGAGCATGTTGTTAATGTCTCATGACCATTAGACCATGATAGGGATTCCCGTTCCACCTTTGGGAGTGTTGATCGTGGAATTTGGGCGTGGCTCCCCTTTAGTGGCTCCCCTTTTGGGGTTGCCGCAACTGGAAACCAAGGGGAACAATCACGCATTTCGGGTTGCTGTGCTTGGGGGGCCGCCGCTTCCGCAGGGCTCGTCTTCAAGTTCCAAAAAGGATTCTTCTTTCAAGCGCTCAGAGAAGTTCAACTGCATTCCAGCCGGTCTTCAAATTGTAGGGAAGCCAAAGCGCAACCGCCCATCACTAGGGCTGCCTCACCTGGCAACAACCCCTTTTTTTAGACTGCCTTATTGGAAAAGCATCTGGATAATTCTCTAAAAGTGCAGCTTTCCCTGTTGGTGTTCGAAACTGGCCGAAAGGTGGCAAAAGGATCACGCTCAATCGCTAGGTACTCAGTAGCCACAATTGAAGGGCCTAGGATCAAATCGTGCAGTTCCATTGCCGTTTCAGAGGCTACCGTTTGCTGGTGTGTTGTTTGGGACATTAGATGGTCCCTGCCCTTGATCTGCGCAAGCAGCAAGACAAGGTTTTCTTGGCAGCGATCTGGCAACAAAACCGCAGTGTAATCAGGGGAGCATGCTCATGTTTGGAGTCAGTTGTGACAGTGGAGTGCTCATACACCACATTTTTCCTGAAAGACAATGCCAGAAGGGCTGACGGGGGACACTGCCAAAAGGGGTAAACTTAAGCACAACAAACTCAAAGGCTCGAGATGTTCCCTCCACGCCTGTTTCCGCTGCGACCTTGGCACGGGCGCCTCAGCAGCAGTCGGCGAGGTCCCCGCAGCAGTCAGCGAGCCACAGCGAGCCGGGGCCGCAGAGAAACGGTAACCTTGGGGCCTTCAGTCTCTATGTGGGTCTGTGCCTTCTTTTGGTTAGGGTGCCCCCTGTTCTGCGGTTTTGAAGGGAAACCAAAAGGAAACCCGGCTTCGCGCTGTTGGGCCCTTGAAAGGAATAGCTCGGCCATGTTGCCCGTTTTCGTTGGCCCATTTGTGGGTTCCCCTTGGTAGGGAAGAAGTTGGTTTGGGGCCAATATAGGGAACCCTGTCCATCCATTTGCTTTGTTCTTTCTGCAGATCAGCATGTGATTCAAAAGGTGTTGAGGAGGTAATACCAGGGGCTAAAGACTACCTGATCGTTATCTAGCCTATAGCCCTTATCGAGTCCAACAACGTCAAGTGCTTCCAGTTCTTTATTGTATGTTGCATATCTTGGACGTATCGGCCTCTTGACAGCAAGGCCCACCAACCATGCCCTACCAGCTTGATGCTAGATTGACAATGGATGCTCCTTGCTTTCTCTCAGCAGGGATCATGGGACCGATCAATCGAAATTGAAGAACCCATCCTCTGGTGTGGGCCCTGTAGCGATGCAGAACGCAAGGCGTGACCATCTGAAACACAGAGAAACTTGCCAGACGCATATCCGCAGCTTCCATCCCCAGGGTGCATCCGAAGAAAGGGAGAATCAACAGGTCCCATCCCCAGGATGTTCCGTGACTGCTTACTTTCCGTGCGCAATCCAGAAGTTCCGTTCCCAGTTCCTTGATTGTCCATGCGCGTACACCTGAAACTTGGGGCATCGTTCACTTGGTACGAAGATCTACAAAATGCACATTTGATGGTCTTTGATCCAGTGCACTTGGTGTGTACCATTCGAAGGCTATCAACCAAACCCTATACGGTGTTCAGCAAATCGCTTTACCATAGGGGGGAGGAAACATGTTCAACCAAGTCACCCTGAAAGTGCCTCGGTTCCTTCCCAGAAACGATTTCAAAGGGCCTGTGCACTTCCATGCGGGAGGGCGCGGTTTAATCGAATTGTTGGGTCAAATCAAGGTGCAACCAAGAGCTAGACACCCACGACAAGGGGGCCTTGGTGACTATCATCCGAAGAACGTGCCTTCTTGCCGTTCATCTGATTGAATAAGTACAACTCGCCAACGGATTAAATGGATTATTTTTTTAGCGCAGGACCAGCATCATGGGTGAGCTGGCTCCCCCCCCCCCAACACGATCTGGTTACTGGTGCAGATTTGTAGTGGACGGCTGGACCTGAAAGGGGCAAACCGGCCCTTTTGCCGCCTTGCGCAGAAGTTCATAGTTTCAAGAATCGTTCAGGAGCTCCTCCGTAAATTTGAGGAAAGGGCCTGGTTCCCTCTGAAACCAACCAAACGGGTTTTCCCCCACAAAGCACCCAGAAGTAGATCTTAAAGGCAAAGCCCGGGGACTGCACTTTGGCATAAACTGTTTGTAGCGCCTTGACTCTAAGCCCAGTGGATCCCAGGCGTGTCACCATAGGCCTTCGCGGAAGTTCCTGCGAGTGACTCACCAGGTAAACGGCACTGGGCAAAGAAAGTATGTTTCAGTTGGCATTTGTACAGATGTGTTTGGTCGGAACGCCAACTCATGTGGCAGATGTGGAGATGTGGATGCCCAAAAAGGACTCCCAACAAAAACATCCTGCAGTGTGTCCTTTGCTGACTTCTTGGAAGGACTGTCGACCCCGTATGTTTAAGCCTTCGAGACGAATAGGGGTTCCCCGAAAGAAGGATCCCTACAAAAGGGGATAGAAGGTTCTCACCCGGGCTTCCAATGATTCTCATTATTTGTGGGTGGTTCCTTACAGGGTCGGCAGGGTCGGCAAAGGGCAGTGAAGCCTCAGAACCCGAGAGTCTGAGAAGGCTTCCGAAGATTCCCTTGGGGCCTTTGGTATGTTTCCTCCAAGTGTCAACATGGGGGAACCTCTTCACAAATGGCTGAGGTCCTTTGGTTTCCCATTAAACCAACCTAGAACATATATCCTCAACAAAACGCACCCAAATCCTGGGTTGACTCGAGGCTGAAAGAGCCCAGAAGCTTCGACGTGCTGCTGCGCATGGCCAGTGACAAGTTCCGGCAGATGAACGCCTTGCTCCATGAGGCGAAATGCGACGCAGAGACTGCGTGATGGAAGACGCCACAGTATCTTTCTTGTCTGCTTTTGTGGAAACCGAAAGGAAGTCACTGTTTTTGGGGGGGAGATCTAGGGGGGCAGGGCCCCATTTAGAGACACTGCCAAAATTTGAGGTCGTCTATTATTAGTTAGTTTTGGGAAGGACGTGGGTGGCCCACCGAAGGTTTCCCAAAGCAATCAGGGGCCCAGCCAACTTTCCGTTGTCCTCTTGGAGAAACCAAGTCATTTTGTCCAAGTCAGGAGTGCAACATTGTTGTTTTGGAGCGGTGCGGCGGTTTCAAGACAGTGACATTGTGGTGTGGAGCAGTGCGGTTTCAGAACTGCAGCGTAGGTGGGGCAATCTGGTTTTAGCTAACATGAGTTCACTAAAGTGCCTTTTCCTGCGTCCTTTCGGTTTTCCTTCAAGCGCCATCCACAACAAGGGTCCATGTCATGTCCAATGTTCGTCGACCAGGTGGTTGGCTTCGTTGATGGCGTCCTTGTTGTTTCACCACAAGCGAATTTTACACAAGGATGGGTTGGCTTGAAGTTGCTCATGGTTTCTCCTTCA
The DNA here is from genome assembly GCA_963377175.1 of Effrenium voratum. Taxonomy (NCBI): domain Eukaryota; class Dinophyceae; order Suessiales; family Symbiodiniaceae; genus Effrenium; species Effrenium voratum. Next base: position 739,533 of record CAUJNA010002546.1, read on the forward strand.
AGTCGCCGTTGAACAAGAAGAAGAAGCAGAATCAAGAGGAATATATTTAAACAAGATGAACAGAGTCAAGAAGAGGAAGAGGAAAAACATCAAGAGGAAGAAGCAATAAGAATAATAGTCAAGAAGGATAGAACGAATCAAGAATAATAAGAGAAATCAAGAAGAGGAAGAAACAACAAGAAGAAACAAGAAGAATAAACAAGAAGAATGAGACAAGAAGAATGAGACAAGAAGAATGAGAATCGAAGAAGACAACAAATGCGCGTCTATGAAAACCTCTGGAAGGCCAATATGCAAAGGGCTGGACATGACATACCAACAGGTGCAGTAGAACGTGCCAAAAGCATGCGAAACGATAGGGTTACGGAAAAAACAAAGGATTATTTAAAAAAAAAAAAAAAACAAAAAAAAAAAACGACAACCAAACTAAACATGGTTTTGTGCACGGGGCCCCTTATGACAGGAAATGAGCAGCTGAGGGTATTTCCTGTACTACACTTGTACTGAAAAGTTGCGACTTTAGAGCCGGAGCTGCCAAAGTGTACTTCCTTGGCTACACTTGTACTGAAAAGTTGCGACTTTCGAGCCGGAGCAGCCAAAGTGTATTTCCCTCACTTGTACTGAAAAGTTGCGATATCGAGCTGGAGCTGCCAAAGTGTGCTGTCTTTACTACACTTGTACTGAAAAGTTGCGATATCGAGCTGGACCTGCCAAAGTGCACTTTCTTTACTACACTTGCACTGAAAAGTTTAGGAAGCAGAAGCATGAAAATAAGCAGAAGAAAAGTTTGCTCCTTCCTGCTTCTTCTTCTTTATTTTCATAAGTCTTCGTCTACTTGACTTTTCTTATTCTTGATTATTGGTTCTTGTTGTTCTTCTTTTTGTTTCTTCTTCTTCTTGATCTTCTGTGTCTTCTTCCTGGTTTATTGACCTTACTACGATCCTTCTTATCTTTCTTTTCTGTTTTTTCCTCTTCTTCTTGTTGATTATGCAAAAGTTAAACGAGTTGGTGATCCAAGGTTTTCCAAAGGTATCCAAGGAAAGCACAGGCTTCAAGGCCCCAAATCGTGTCAGGAGGTGCATCCTCCCGCCCGGGCCCCAAGGAGCATCCTCAACAGACACACCATCTGATTGGAGGAAACCCACAGGATCAACCATTGGATGCCCTTCAGGTAACAAAATTGTGTGTGGGACTCTTGCATGGCATTTTTGGCACTGCCACCTAGTGTTGGGGCCACTCAAGTGAAAAAGAGGTCCCCCTACATGTTTGGTTGTTTGTCGGAATTTGGAACATCAGGTTGCTGTTAGGTTCCGTTTTGTTTTTTATTCCAAAAAGGGGCTTAATCCATGTGGAGACAGACTTGCAGACAAACGCCCTAAGCTACTCTTGCAGCCCAGCTATCGTTCATCATTGCCACTACCCAGAAAGAACACCTTCGTACAGCCACTACATAGTTGCTACATACTCAACTTCCCCCTGAGGCAAGTGGTGCGCCGAAAAAAGTGTTTTTTCTTTTGGCGGGGTGGTGTTGTAAGGGGTATAAAATGTAGGTTGCCTGTGAAGAACGTTGATTTTTGCTCGGAGGTTTGCAAAAAGCAAACCAGAGAGATCTGTGCAGAAATTGCTCCAGGTTCACCGCAGGAGTCACCCAGATCCGCTGCTTTTCTTCGCTGCAAGATCAAAGCAGACAGTTAAGGCCCCCTTAGTTTCCTATTGTGTGAAAGACCCAACCGAAGTACTCCTGGACAACCAAAAGGTGAAGTCAGCAAACAGTTGGCCCAACTGAAATGCACGGGAATGCTCTACCTTCGGTGCAATGAATACTCTCATACCGCTGGCATGTCCAGTTGTACTCAAGCTTGATGACGCTGCAAATTGTCAGCGCAGGCCTCAGCACACACAGCACATGATTCGGGAACCTGAGATTGGGTGGAGGACACGTCCGCCGAGCCAGGGGCTTCCCACAGAATGTCACCTCGCCATGTGCTTGAAGGCCTATGACTTTCGAGCGATTTTCTTTTGCAACCCTTGAAGGGGCCTGGAGCCGTGGATCGAGTTCCGGCGGGGGGGCAATGCTCTGGGGGGCGGGGGGGGGGGGGCCTTGGGTTTCACTGAGCTGTTCCCAAGGCAGCCGTCATCTTTTGCTTTGTAATCTGGGAGGATCGTTTGGGATGGTCTCCGTTTTGCTGTTTGCAATGTTGCAAATGCATGCGTCCAAACTACGCTTGTTTGAACATCCTCATTGGTCATTTAAGTTTCCCTTCCAATAGCTCGTCTATAGCCTGGCTTAAGCCAACTTGGCCCAGCCTTGGTCGATGACTTGTCAGAAAAGCTTCCCATCTTCTTTCCACACTGAGGAGCTTCCGGCAGTACCATCTGCCACCGAGGAGCGACAATTTCGGAGAGTCAGTCAAACAAAGGGGGAGTGCGAAGGGTTACGATCATGTTGTGTGATCAGAAATCCCTTTGTACTGTCGAGAGTCTTGAAGGTTTCTTAACTTGCCGGTGGAGTTAAGAAATCTCAGGTTTCGCCGAGACTCTGGATGAGAAAATAGAAGGGGGTCTTAACTTTGCGGTGTAGATTTTGAGGGAATCGAACATGTTCGAGGGTGGAGACTCTTTGTTGCCCTTTCGACTGCTCACTTGGCCAACAAAGAGGCCTGAAACCAGTCTGAAATCAGTCAAATCTGGGACATGGGGGAGGGGGTCTCCGGCGGCCAAGGCCATGCAGGTTAGTAGCTGATGCGCAAGAAAGAAAACAAGTCGTACCCAAATCGCACCCGTCACCTCAAGATGTGCCATTCACACCCAATCACACCCTGTACCTCAAGATGTGGCACAGAAGATGGCAGAATGAAGCCCACCACCTGATATGTCCCCCCAACAGTTTGGGCTCAGACTGGATTCAGACATGTTCAGACTGGGTTCAGACCTCTTTCCTGGCCTCTACACTTTTGTGAATGAGCTGATTATCTGGACGTGCGAAGCTGTTCGGAGCTGGAAGGTAGCCGTTTCGAATTGACAATCTGTCGTTTTGGTAGATATAAACTGCATCGTTTAACAGAATTAGGGCTTTTGAGGGCCCCGAGGCTCTAGGAAATTTACTTGCTGGCCAAGCGAGAGTCTTGTTTCTGGTTTTTTCAGACTTCTTTTCACACTGAACGACAGTACAGGGCTTCTGAATCAAGAGCCAATAGAGAAGTGATGGTTTGCTGCCCATTTTCAAGGAGATTCTCCGGTTCCATATGCCATTCCAAGGCAATTCCCGACTGTTGGACATCACCCCATATCCACGGCCTTGAGCAAGTTCGGATAGAATTTCGGAAGCCAAGCGCATCAGGCCGTCCGAGCTGTCCGAGATGTTCTAGAATCCTGTTGTATTTGTGAACATGGGCAATCCTATATGACTCCACCTATGTTGCCCCTAAGGTGGTTTTGAATATCGTGTTTTGGAAAGGCCAACTGTGAGTTTCTTTTTCATGGGCGATATGTTGTTGGTTGGAAGTAGAAGGTGACCCTCTTGTTGGTTGGAAGTAGAAGGTGACCCCTGCATTTTACAACATGTCCGATATACCCAGTGCAGCAGAGGGGCCCGGTCAATTCCCTTACTGCTTTGTTTGCATCTTTCCTGGTAGGCGGTGGCTGGATCTCAAGATCCCAAGACGATAATCTTCACACGCCTTCCTGTCAGCTGCCATTCTGGGTTTTGGTTTCAACATGTCCCAAAAAGGCAACCCCTATCTAGCAGAAACGAAGCCCAGGATTTAGAGGGGTCTGTTTATTTCCCACCCGTCAGGCAAAACCCACTTATGGCAAAACCCACCTACTTGTTGTCCATATCTTAGGAAACGCCCTGCATGATACAGGCCCCTGGCGCCGAGTCACCACTCTCCCAATTGTTGGCGCCCAACCGTGATACTTATGGATCAGCCAACCCTTCTTCCACGTCTAACCTTCAGAACTTAGTTTAAGCAGAGACAAAAAATGTAAGAATCGTCCAACCAGGTTCGGAGCATCTTTCCTGGCTGGGGGGGGCCCTTCGGCGTTCTGCAACCGGCCTGGGCAATTGGAAGATAGGAGTCTCTGGTGGATGAGCTGCCCCCCAACTACCTGGGTGATCCGCACCCGGACTTGGATCCTGAGGACCTCGGCGGGGGGGGGGTGTTCGCACAAACAACTCAGAAAGCACAAATGACAAAGGATCTGGAGCGGGGGGAAGATTTGATTAGGTGTTGCTTTTGTGTTGTTTTTAGCGAGAGGTTTGGAACCTCAAGCATTTTGTTCCGAGAACCTGGAAACCTGGAATCCAGGAACCGTTTCTCACTGCCACCAAGTGGCTAGCTGCGAGAACAATGCGTTGCTCCCCGGTCCCTTGGCTATCGCCACTTGGTTTAACATAGTCCAAAGGGCCCTTGGAGAAATGGACAGGGTTGGTCTGGAACTTGGGAAATCCATGCGCTTGGAGGAAAGAGAAGTGAGGCCCCTTGCAAGCATCTCCTTACGACCAATGCTGGGAAAGCATGGCTGATGGGTAGGCGTTTTGCTGCAGGTCACATGGATTCGTCTCACCTGCTAGGAAAATATCAGGCGGATTCCTGCACTGCACCTTCCAGTTTCTGGACCTTTTTTGTTCAATCTACTCAGGAAGTGAGACAGGGGTGTGTGGTTAGAAGCCAACCCTCAACTGGGCTCATGGATCGACCGTCCAAAACAAGGAGGTCCCATTGCAGTGCCAGCATCACAAGCTGCTTTCGTCGCTTTTGGTCTTAGCTGTTCAGTTGGCAAATGGAACTTTCTGTTGGGTGCCTTGCTCAAGTCATCGGCTGACGTCGCAATGTTTGATTTGTCCTTGTTGGCTTCAGAGGGAAATGACGATGACGGAAACCCTCGGACCAACTATGAATCCAAAAGGTGCCACCTTGGTGGGGAGGGCAAGTGTTGCGTTTCGGCACCGAAATTAGCGGAATGAAGCAACACCCCATTTGATCCAAGCTCTGCCCCCTGGCTCTGGGGCCCTTCGTGGCTTCGTTTCTTGAAACAGGGAATGCTCCGAAACTTAGGCCGAGGACCGGACACCCCCTTAAAATGGCATTCACTTCCCAAAGCAACCGGCCCTAAGGAGTCAAGAGCTTGCCGAACCCCTTTGTCAGGTGGGGAAAGCATGGCAACCATGTATGTGTTGTTCAGCTGAGCCAGGGACCTGTTTCGCTCTGAAAAAGTTTTGGGATTGCCTTTGCTCGTGTTATGTACATTGATTGTCACTTTGTCAGTTCTGGTTTTACCCTGAACCGAAAACGAGGATCTAGAGTCCTGGGAATCTGAAGTCTTGCATCTTAGATCCAAAAGTGGTTTAAAGCGTTTTAGGGGCCCCATACTGGTTTCAAAACTTGAGATCTACAGTCCTGAAAGTCTTGAAAGTCTCAAATAATAGATCAAAAAGTGCTTGAATGTGCTTTAAAGCGTTTGCTTTTAGTCGTTCCTGTTTGGCATCCTTGTTTTCGCATCTCGACTCATGTGCAAATTGTCTTCGTCTGTTAACTTACAAACCCGTGGGAGTACCAATAAATTCATACGTAACGTCCATCTCTGATCTCAACTCATTTGCGCACCCCATTCGCCCGTCAGCTCACAAACCTTGGCCAATGCCAAAACATCGGCTCACATCTTGCATGCCTTGGCCAATGCCAAGCTGTCGGCAAAAACAACTCGTTTCCCCTGACGGAATCGATTCTGCACACAACCTGCTAATAAAATCCAAAACATGAGCAGGTACGGTGTTGTTGTATCAGAACCTAGGGGTAGTCTGGATTTTGTTGAGTCATGTTCCAAAGAATTGAATGTCCAAGGTCCAAACGCTGAACTATCAACTGTGTTTGCCGCGCACAAGTCCAAAAGGACAATAAGGTGCACACCAAGCAGAAGAGGTATGGTGTGCTTTATGTTTGATTATCTTGCGCCGCTACCCTTACAGAGATGTGCTACTGTCGATTGAGCGAGGATAACATTAGTGTTGCAGACTATGGCAAAGCAAATTTAATATAAAGACACTTTAACGGGTATGAGAGATCAGCACAATTCTTGTGTGAAACCTGATGTTTTATTCACGGATATCAATGTGTTTGAAAGCTTCAGAAAATGATAGTTTAGACCCTGTGCATAATTACACTTTGCTTAACTTTGCTTCTACACTTTGCCTAACTTTGCTTCTGAGGCTATGTCCAAATTAAGGTGTGCTGAAATAGATTTTTAGGATGAGTTCGTCGCCAAAGCATGTATGAAATGATTGAACAATGACCAAGGGGGAAGAATGCCACAGACAACCTGCAAGAAAGGGGTGGCAGTCTGAATGAAGTATCTGCGCAAGTCGGCCAACAGTGTGAGATGAGCGCACTTCTGGTTGCATAATGACCTGACTTCCCTTGCGTAAGCAGCCAGCGCCGGCTTTGAGGGAGGTGCGTACTAGTAATATATGTAATATATGTAATATATGTAATATATATATATATATATGTATATACACATGTGCATATGTCCTGAGAACGTGACATCCACTGGGCCCGTGTTTGTGTGCAGCCGCCAGGAAGATGCGCCTCCGGAAGACCCCCCGCCGCCAGTGCCGCTTGGAGTGCAGAAATTTGTGGTTCGACCAGAGACTGGGTTCAAGATCAATCCCAGGAAGCTTTTGGCAGAGGTGTTCTCAAATGTCCCGTGTGGGGCTGGACACATCCATGAGAGTCAGGTGGATGTTGGACCACTGCAATTTGTGCTGCCAGATGGTATTGATTTCCCTTCTTGTGGCGCCACAACTAGTGCAGAAAACAGCATCTTCAACCCGGGCTTTGGGTATCCAACTGGAGTGAGTTGCAGGTTGTTTGGCCAAACCTGGGTGCCTCTAAAATGGACGGTAGGGCTGCAAAGGGGACTGTCGTTATCCAGGTTGTGTGAATCGGAGTCAAGTATTACGGAGTTTTGATGATGCCTGCTTTCATCAAGAATCGCTTGACTGTTCAGGGCCGCCGGCCCTAACAAGGGTTCATGCCAGGGACTCTGCCGTGGGTTCATGAAGTGACGCTTTGCTGAATGCGTCGATGCTTAACGAGCGCCTCTGAGCCAACTGAGGCCATCCGAGGCCAGTCGGGCGACGCGGAGCGCCTGAACCATGGCTGTGGGTGCGTCTTTTTCGAGGAGTCGGACTCCCGAAAATGGTTGGTGTCCCTTTGGTTTCCTTTTCAAACTAGACACAAATGGGTACACTCAGAAAACCACAGACCCATATTCCTCCCTGGAAAGGTGTTTTGTTCATGCGAAAATTGGGACAATTAAACAAAACAACGCCTCGAGTGCGGCCCTTTTTTCCGCCAAAACCTCGGGGAAGTTTCGTGGAATGCACGACAAACACTCCTCCAGTTGATGTTTCAATCCTGCAAACAGCTCGATCTGAAAGTTTTGCTTTGATGTCACGAGACTTGGGTTCAAGACTCAAAAGAGTCTTGAGAAGCTCGAAGCTTGAATCTTGAAATGCTTTCTTGCGGTTTAGGGCGCTAGAGTCTCGAACTGAGCGGCATTGATATTGACACCATGCGTTGCACCTGTGAAGAGGTGCCCTTTGTTGGCTGACAGGTGCCAACACTTCGATGAACTTGGAAATGCTGTCAATGGCAAAAGCAGAATGTTGAAGATATCCAGCAGTGTTCGAGGGTTCGGTAGAAGAAAGCCATTCGCGCTTGACTACACTCAGACAGATTTTGTCGGTATGCGCGGTACTGCTGGCTCATGTTCACCAGTGTCTGAAAACTCCCAAATATGAGCATTTATTTCGTCCGTTCATGTTCGCCAAGCGCTGCAAAGCATGTCTGGTTTCAATACTCAAGATTATCAGGACTCTAGTGTCCACTCTGGGCTCAACCCAGAACTGCTTCAAGCATCACTTTGTTCTGGGAAAGGCAAACTGAAAGTGGAATGCCTCTTGGAGTAAGGTTTAAAGAAACACCCAACATGGATAAGCCGAGCTCACCCACCACACTCCTTACTCGCATGCTAAAGTAACGTCCTGAATGTGAGCGGTGTTGTTTCAGCCGCATCCATCTATCATCCTCCAGACCTCGCGGCAAACAAATGAGCGGACCCCTGGTGTTAAATTGAAGAGGCCAAACAAATGACAACAAAGTATGGCATTGGACTCATTGGACAGTTGTTTCCCATCCCAAACATTTCCAACATCGGACCTGTGCGTTCCCTGAGCAGCCCACGGTTCGCCATGTTCTTTCTGAGCAACCAAACCATGCCTCCTGTGCTGTTCGAGAGGGGGAAGGTGGCCTTTTGTTTGCCAACCCCAAAGGTAACCAGAGCAAATCAACATTTAATACCCAGTAAAATGTATGTTTCCTGTGGCAAATCCTCTCATGGTTCCTTTCGTTTTGGCCAAGTGTAGCCCTTTTGCTACTGATCTTTTGTTGCAAAAGGTCGGTGCATGGTATAGTTCTGGCAGCCCAAAAGGTCAACCTTGCTTCAGTTGGTTGAGATTGTCGCTTCGCCGACCCACACGGCCAATTTGGGGTTTCGGAGCATGTCTCGTTTGGTAGAATATACGAGGTGCGATTTCTGGGAACACCGGGCCCCACTTCATGGATCGGTGCTTTTGGGCCTGAGAGCCAGCGCTGTCTTTGCTTTCTTGTTAACCCCCACAGGGTTTATTCCTCCTCTTGCGGACTCCGCTGTGTTGTTTGCGTGTATGTATCAATGTTAAAAGAGCTGATAACTTGGAGTAAACGGGTGGGCGTGCGGCGTAGATCCTGCAATAGGGACCTTAGACAACCATGGCAAGATTTGCCATGAACGCAACCCATAATGGTTGTAGTAAGGCCTGAAATGTTATCACTTACAACCTTGGTCGAACCACAGGTCAATGAAATTTGGGCACGGTTCATGTGGCTTTTGTAGTCACACCAAACTGTGCAGGCCGGCTGCCTTACGATGAAGCTGTTCTTCAGGCGCGTCGGGAACATGAGATGCCTCCTGGCCAGGACATACTCTTCCGTTTCCCGGCTGCTTTGCCGGGCTTCCTTTGTGCCTGAATTTTTGGATGGCATGCCGCTTTTTGACGGTACCCTTTTGGCATGTTCATAGGGGGAGCTGAGGGAAAACCACGGGGCGGCGTAAGACAAGCCTATCTTCGACAAATGTTGGAGGCTCGTCAGGCCGCATTGAGACATCCTTGGTTGGTGCTTCCCGGAATAATTAGGAACTTGCACTTCAAAAGCCCTTTGGGCAAGGCGTGGCGCTGGCTGGGTGCAAAAGGGCCCATTGTTGCATGTTTTTCGAAGAGCCGAAGGGAGCCGAAGGGAGCCGAAGGGAGCCGAAGGGAGCCGAAGGGAGCTACGGGTTGCTCGACTTTGCCAGACCCACGCAGCACACCGCTTCCCGAGCCCAAGCTGCCACACCAGATCGATCAACGGGGAGGGTTGGGACCTGCCCCAGGAAGATGCCAAAATGAACACTCAATGTGCCAAAATTAAAGAACGCTCCCAATATAGGTGTCCTAGGTGATTGGTTGCAAATCAAGGGCACTGGTTTTAGTCTGGCCTTCATCATTGGGCCATGTGTTTGTCCAAAAGGACATGCCTCCAAATGTTTTTCCGGCTCGCCCTGAAAAGGACCCTAGGTGTCCTTTTGGAAACATAGGCATAGATTCCACAGACCAAATTGACTTGCCTAGGTCCATGTGTCACCAAGCTGACCCAAAGGAATATACAGTGCACGATGCCGCAGCCGACCCCTGCAGGTTCTGGTCGCAGCTGTGCAATCTGCCGGGGGCCTTCAGGGGCACCAACTTTTCCTTGGGGTAGATTAATAGGGGGTGCTGGCTTTAGTAATGGGGGGGGTGCTGCTGTTGCATGTGCAAAAGTTGGGCAAGTTGAAATTATATTGGTTTGGGGGAGGGGAGCTTTAATAGGGGGGCTTCGGGGGGAAAAGCTTTGTAATTGTGGGGGTGCCAGGGTTTCAATTAAAACGAGTATTGGCGAGATATTTTCAAGGAAAACCGGCGCTTTAATAGGGGGGGTTTATTAATCCTGGGTCAGCATTAAATTTTACGAAAACCACAGCGAGAGCGATCCGACACGCACAATCTCCGCAGAGGGCTCGTCGGCCAAGTTGAAAATTTGCACGGCGCAACAGCGAGAGCGACCCGACACGCGCAATCTCTGCAGAGGGTTCGTCGGCGACGTAGGTTCGTCGGCGAAGTTGCGCCACAGCGAGAGCGATCCGACACGCACAATCTCCGCAGAGGGCTTTGAGATTCTTAGGGCGCCACAGCGAGAGTGATCCGACACGCACAATCTCCGCAGAGGGTGCGTCGGCAAGCTTTGAGACTCGCACGGCGCCACACAGAGAGAGAGAGAAAGAGAAAGAGAAAGAGAAAGAGAGAGAGAGAGAGAGAGAGAGAGCGATTCGACACGCACAATCTCCGCAGAGGTTTCGCAGGCCACGTAGAAAATTCGCACGGCGTCACAGCGAGAGCGACTCGACACGCACAATCTCCGCAGAGGGTTCGCGGGCCACGTAGAACATTCGCACGGCGCCACAAAAAAGCGCTCCGACACGCACGATCCCCACAGAGGGTTCATCCCCGAGCGCCTGCCAGACCCACCCCCGGCTAAGCAAGAAGATAGAATTACAGGCTGCGAGCTTCGGCTGCGTGAGCTTGGCTGCGCAAGTGAAGCGAGGCTGCGTAAGTCAGGCTGCGTAAGTCAGGCTCCGTAAATCAGGCTACGTGAGTCAGGCTGCGTAAGCTAGGAAAGTCAGGCTGTGTCAATCATGCTGCGTAAGTCAGCTGTGTAGCTGGCAACCGTTTTTCCCGAAGAACCCTTCGCGATAAAGAAGAAAGCAAGCAACTGGCTGCACTGTTTTGCTCAAAGCCTGAGAGGGTCCTCAAAGGCTTAGGGGTGAACCCGTAGAGATGTGCGTTTGGTTTTTGGGAAAGCAGCCAGTCACCAGCAATATTGCTGGAGTATCGTTCCCGATAGACTTCGCCTTTATAGCTGCTAGTTCTTTTTCACCTCGACGAGAGGCTCCTAAGAGTTTTTGCTAGGAGCGCGGGGCAGGGGGAGTGCCTGTGGTTTCCTCCCTAACAAGTCAAGTGCCAGGAGATGACTTGACCAACCTGGAAGCACAGGACTTACTCACTTAGGCGAAAGGAACCAAGCCATTGTTCATCGTCAAGTCTTCATGAGCTTCAACATGGGTTGTTTCCGGAAACTGGTACATTCCCCATCATGGAACCCGTTGAATTTCCAGGTTTCATTGAGCTTCCTGTGGAAGTTGCAAATCCAGGGGCTCAAGAGAACCTCTTCGGCAAATTCAGGAGCCCTGCAGGAGGATGGTTGCTTCATGCCATCTTGCTGAATCCTTGGCTAACCCTTGAAGTCGCTGCTTTCCGTTCACTCAAATTTCAAATTGCCAAAAAAACATTCTTGGGGTCTTGGAGTTCAAATTCTCCAGGTCACCTTACTCCCCACCCCACCCACCCACGTTCCCCCAAAGCTGAGGCCCTGGAGGCGCGCTTGAGGCCGGCGGAGTCTCGAGACACCCCGGAGCTCCATGTGACAAACTTGTCGAACAACTGTCAGCTCATTAAAAATATTTACCGATCTGTCGATTTATTTTTTGGGAGGGGTCCAACTTCAAAAGGGCGTGTTCTCCGTTTGTGGAAAAACCGGGCAGGGTCTCGGCACCCTAGGGAATGGACAGTGGTTCTGCGCCTGGGACTCCAGCGCTCCCTTGAAACACAAGTCGAAGGGCGTAAGACCCACGTGGACCAAGCCCGATGGAACCATATGCCTCTAGGATCCTTTTTCGGGTTTCTTCGGTTCATTTTTTGTAGGAGCGTACTACTGTGATGAATTGGCCAGCACTTTGTAGGAATGGGTCTGAGACACCAAAGGATCTCCGTTTGGATGGCCTTCCATCACTGATCACACAAGCGCTCAAGTCGCACAGTCTGGTCCAAGCCGACCAGGGGGCTAAGGTTTGACGCAGTGCCACGCGGAACATCCCCAGTTTTTGCCAAGACTGCTCATGTGCTGTTTTTCTTGTGATGGAATGTTCTTTTGCTGGAATGTGTGTTTGTTTGCTTACCACTGGCTCGGCCGGTTGAACCGACAAGGGCAGAGAGTTGGCTGGCTGGCCGGCTGGCTGATGGGCTGATTGGTTGGTTGTGGTTTTGTCAGGTTTGGTTTGGTGGGGCTGGTTCGGTTGGGTGTTTTGGTTTGTTTTGGCTAGTTGGCTGGTTGGTTGCGTGTTTTTCTGCGTGCTTGCTTGCTTGCTTGCTTGCTTGCTTGCTTGCTTGCTTGCTTGCTTGCTTGCTTGCTTGCTTGCTTGCTTGCTTGCTTGCTTGCTTGCTTGTTTGCAAGCTTAGTGGCTTGCTTAGTGGCTTGCTTAGTGGCTTGCTTGCTTGGCTAGGTAGAACAAGTGAGTGAGAAAACAAAAGGAGAAAGATAAATATGTGATGTGCGCGAAGCATTTTCCTCACAGACAGGCATACAGGCACGAACAAGAGGAGAAAGAGACTGAGAGAAGGAAAAGAAAGAGAAGAGAGTGAGAAAGAAAAGACAAAGAAAAGAGAAACAACACGAATTACGAGAAATAAGCAGAGACGGAAACAGAGACAGAAAGAAAGAGAAAAAGTAAGAAGGAGAAGGAGAACTGTAGCTCTGACAGGTTTGAAACTTCCGCCAACCGGCTTTGCCGGTTCTACTGGTTGTCAAGGACCATGACTCACTACCTCATTGAAAAAGGTTTGTCCTTGGATGTTTGACGAACTTGTCTCAAATAACGTCTCAAAAGGAGCACCCTGGGAACTGCGGAGGCTGGGGTTCCACGCTACTTATTTTCAAACATTCCTCTTCTCGGAGTGGGGTTTGAGTTTCAGCCTGCTTGCGGGTTGCCCAAGTTGCCGCTTGCCAGGCCGATGCGCTTCCCTGAGGGACGCGCAGCCGCTGCAAACCTTTGAGCCATGGTCAAGAGACGCATGGAATGCTTTTGCGATTCAGCGAGTCGATTTGCCGGGTTCTAGTTTCACGGGTTCCAACCGCTTGTACCAAAGGGTATTCATGTGTGTAGCATGCGAAGGAACCGATTTGTTAGAGCACATCTGGGGTCAACCAAATGTTGCGGTCGTTATGTCGATGGTTGTTTGTTTTTGTTGTGTTTTTCTTTTATTTATTTTGAATTCGGAAACGGTGCTGCTTCCCTTTAACCGGCCACCCTTCAATGTTGATGGAACCCTCAATGTTCTTGCTTAGTTGTTGTGTTGTGGTTCTGTTCATTTTGCATGGCGGGTTGCAAAGACAAAGTTTTTTCCAACATGCCAGGGGTTGGAAGGAAACAATGCTGGTGTTTTGTGTTCATTGGTTCGTGGAAACTCGATGGGTCGACCTTTGTGACCCCGAAAGAAGGGTTAAATGAGACTTATGGACGACATTGAACCTACTATCCTTGCAGATAAACAGAGGGAACAAAAGAGAGAAACAGAGGCCATTTGTACATCCCGCCAGGTTTGTTGTTGATGATGGTGGTGGTGGTGTCGATGTGTTTTGTTAGATGTTGTTCGGTGGCAATCTGAGTCTTGACCATGGTCCTGGGTCTTCGCTCGCATACCCCAAATCCACTTTCGGACGAAAACCAGATGTGTCAAGGCTGGTTGCGATGAGCATCATGGATATGTGAGTGCCAACAACAGCTGCAACCACCTCACGAGCTTTGCTTTTTGCAAGTGCATTTGGGGTATGTGAGTGGCACATCCCCACACCCAAAATGTCGATGTCCTGCCGCGGACAATCATGTGGAAAGCGAAAGCTTACGCTTTCCTTGGGGTGGGGGTTGGACCCCATTAATTCCACTCCAAAGTGTCGAAGTGCGAATCCTTTCAAGGCCGGGCGCATGGACAGAGCAATGGAACTGTCTGAATGGAACCTCCGCCAATGGATGGCTTCCCTTTTACGCACCCCTCAAAGGATACTGAGCCTGAAAAAACATGTTCCCGAATTGGGCTGTTCATGTTTGCAGGCGATGCAAAGAGGCCCATCACGAAGCTTCGTTCATCTTCCTGCTCAACTAGCGGGCGTTTCGTGTTCAGGAAGCCTACTTGAGTAGATTCGGACCAACGGGAGGCTTCGAATTCCACTTCAAAGGACCCAATGGGAGTCCTGCTAGGCATGCGACCTGAAAATCGGACATCTGTGCCCAAAGCTGGTGCTGGTGGAACGCCCTCAGGTTGAAAGCTACTCCGTCCGTGCGAGCGAGCTGCATTGGCTTCAGAAGCACGGCTTCAGTGCTGTGCCGAAAAAAGACGTGCGGGAGAACAAAAAAGCAAATGACTCCGACCGTGATGTGTTGCATACACTTCGACGGGCTTGCTTTGAGAAAGAAAGCAGATGGCAGAGAAGTTCTACTTTTATTGGACTGTGAACATATGGCAAGATCCATATGTATTGGTCCATCTGCCAAAGTCTAAAATAATTCACATCAGCCAACTTCATGTCGGGGCATTAACAGTATAAGTCCTGGGATTGAACAAGCAAGATTGAAAATGCCAGTAAAGATATGGTTGGAATCTTCAATCCCATGTTTGTACTCAACGCCATGTGCTTTTGTTCTACCGCAATCCCTGCATCTTGAGTTCTATGTGGGCCAACTCCTGAGTGTTAAGATTTGCGTAGTGCTAAGATATGTTAGAACGTTGTGGATTGAAGGTTGAAGATTACCAGAACATGTCCCTGGGAATCTCCAATCAACAACATGTGCTAGCACATGCTGGCACATGCTGGATGCAAGATTGGACATTGAAGAGTGTCAGGACAGTTTACTGGAAACCTTCAGTGCAGGATGTGCCAACAGGATGTGCTAACATGATCTGCTAGCATGTGCCAGCACGTCATGGATTGAAGATTGATGTCTAAAGATTCACAACGCATTTCTCTGGGAGTCTTCAATCTTACTTCTTTAATTTCGGGATGCTGGCAGATGTGAATGGATTTTAGAGTTTGGCAGATGGACTGATACATGCGGACGTTGGCATATGTTTAGAGTCTAGAAAGGTCGATCTTTGTCAGACTTATATGATTCCAGATTATAATTTGACATATGCAAATACAATATAGATATTCATGCAATAAGTTAATACTTAATTCTTACAGATAGCAATTATTGATACACAATGACAAGTATGCATAAGTACAAACAAAAAAAAGAATCATGCCATGGAAGAGTGGGAACTCTATGAACCTTGCTTTCGAAATATGGTTTGTTGTTGTGTCCTGCCATCGGACTTATGCGGGATAGACTTTGTTACAATTGTTCTTTGAGCGGAGCGGCTATTTTGAAGGAGGACTTGATTCTTTTGCCGATTCGATGGTTAAGGTTGATAGTGGCATTATTGTATGAAATTGCAGTTCTTGTATCTTTATACATATTCATATACATATAATATGTACACGTATGTATATCATAGGTGTTGATTCCCAATTTTCAGCCATCGCCATTTGGAAAACCCATCCTTTTCCTCAAAGGTTGGCTTTCTGCAAAGCAGGATCCCTGAAAGAACGGAAGTTGACATATATATATATATATACATATGTGGACACAACCACCTCGAGCTCACATATATATATATATATATGTTATATATATATATATGTATATATATATACACATAGATAGATCAATATATATATATATGCATATACATATGCATATATATATATATACATGCATATACTCGGCTACACAATCATCTTTCATGTTTTTCGTTATTTCACTCACTCACTCACTCACTTGCTCACTCACTCACTCACTCAGTCATACATACATACATACATACATACACAAACACATACATACATACATACATACATACATACATAAACACATACATACGTACATACATACATACATACATACGCACAGACACAGACACGCATACTACACACATACATACATACATACATACATACATACATACATACATACATACGCACGGACACAGACACGCATACATACATACATACATACATACATACATACATACATACATACATACATGCATACATACATACATACATACACACATACATAGATAGATAGATAGATAGATAGATGAATACAGACATACATACACATACATACATACATACATACATACATACATACATAAATACATACATACATACATACATAAACACATACATATGTACATACATACATACATACATACGCACAGACACAGACACGCATACTACACACATACATACATACATACATACATACATACATACATACATACATACATACATACATACATACATACACACATACATAGATAGATAGATAGATAGATAGATAAATACAGACATACATACATACACACATACATAGATAGATAGATAGATAAATACAGACATACATACACACACATACATACATACATGCATACATACATACATACATACATACATACTTACATACATACATACATACATACTCACATACATACATGCATACTTACATACATACATGCATACATACACACACATACATACGTACATACATACTTACATACATACTGACATACATACATACATACATACATACATACATACATACATACATACATACATACATAAATACATACATACATACATACATACATACATACACACATACATATACAGAAAGCAGGAAGATGTGTCGACAGAAAGGTGGTCCCACGTTCTTGAGTGTGGCGTGTGGCTCAGTTCGAAGCCAGAATGCGAGACTCGCGGACGCGGTCCAAAAAGTAAAGAATCTAGCAAGCGAAACAGTAGGACATAAACAAAGAGACAACCAAGTAAGACAAGAAGAAGCAATGACTCAAGCAAAGCAAAAACTACCACGAAACAGATAAACATATCAAAAAGAGAGGATGAGATCAATGAAAGAAGGCAAGCAAGTAAGCATGCTAATTAGAGAGAAAAGAAAACCAGAAGAAACACAAAAAGGAAGAAAGAGAAACTGGCTAGCAGTGAAGCGGTGTCTGGCTTTTTCTCTGGAATTTCCAGATTTGTGGTTTTCTCTAGGAGCTCTCTCGATGTCAAATGGCCTAAGACGGTCCCCCAATGAATTCTCTACGTAGCTTCCGGAGATGCAAAACATAGAACTTGCCGCGGGCAAGCACTTGCACGTGTTTCATGATTGATGATGGCACATTGCAAGTGCACACATCTCGTTTGGAAATGTCTTCACATGTTTCAAGACTTGGAATTATCAGAGTTTTCAGAACTGGAGAAAACCACTCGGCAAAATCCAGCCATGCCAAAAGAAAACATAGCATATGTTTCTTGGTTTTCAGATTCAATAATTTTGCTTTCAGTCTTACATGTGGATTCCACAACGTGGTTTCCAACATCATCATTGCGCAGAGACTTGCATCGAGCAAGACGTTTGCGAGAATCCCTTGCACTGGCGCTTGCGGATGACGCCTGCATTGAGAGCCGTTTGGGCTTTTTTGATGATCTTGATTCGTGCGCTTCTCTGTGGGGTTGGTCGTCGATCCGTGATTGGGACTTGCAGCAACACTCGAGTGGTCCGGGCCTAGTTCTTCGCAAGACCGGCGTTGAGACGGAAAGCGGGTGCGGTGTTCCTGAGAGTCCATCACAAACAGAAAATGAATCAGTTCAGGGCAGGCTCGCAGGCCCGTGCCGGTCATGCAGGGCGAATTTTGGACGAATCTCGGCATGTGCTGATGGAACCTTGAAGGTTTATAGAAGTTGTTTTTGACGCCCTTGGTATCCCTGGCAACCTAATCAAGCTTAGCAAGCTTTGCAAGCTTTGGCTTATGGGATGGACCCTCAAGAAATCTGTGACCGTTGAATTTTGGTCCATGTTTGGAGCGCCTCCAGTATGGATGCGCGGGTCAAGTTCTTGAAGGTGGTTTGCTGCTCTTCTTGCCCAGCGTTCCTTTCAAGTGCCATTCAACGTACTCGTTGTCTGGGTGAGTTGCAAACGCTTCGCGCTACCCGCCTCGCCCAGTATTAACTGGATGAGTTTGGTTAGCTTTGCTGGGCTCTGTGTTTGTTAAAGTGCCGTGTTTATTGAGTGAGTGAGTCGGCGCCGAGATGCGTGAGCTGGCTTCCAAGATGTACAGTGAGCGCATGCTCACACGTTTCTAGCTCTTAGTCTTCACGTGCTTGATGTTGCTTGAAGAAGCACGGGGGCGCTACGCGCGAGCGTGGCTCAAGGGATTGAGGCCCAAGAGCTGAGGGGGGCTAAGCCCGGAAGCGTGGGTACGCACCAACCTCCGCAACGTGGCTTGCCCCAAGGGGCGAAAGGGCTTGAGGCTGAGGCGGATAGGTGAAGCTCTGCGCAATCGGCAGCGCAGCATCAGCCGCAGCGACAGGCAGCCAAACCGCTGCCTGGGCGAAGCCTCAGACGATTGGGCGCAAGAAGGTTCTTGGGCTGGGGCTGGGGGGTGAAGACGTTGGGCCAAACATTGCACGGCGAGGCGTGAAAGGGGCTAGGCAAACAAAAAGAAATGGGGCTGGGCGAAAGTCCAAGGAGCGGAAGACCTTCCAAGTTTGGGAAGATGCCGCGCTCTAAAGGGGCACGTTCGCCTTTTCTTCGCGGCTCAATTTCACGTGGAACAAACAAAAGATCATCAGAGCGATGCTGGTGTAAGAATGAGGGCTGGTTGGCTTCCATGATGTTACGAGGAGAGTAGTCCACCTGATAGATAGATGATCACAACAGAGCGCCTGGTCGCTTTGGCTTGATCAGAAGCTGCGGGCTGGTTCTTAAGTTCTCCTCTTGGCCATGTGTTTGGAATTTTCGTAGCTTGTTCTTGTTTGCCATTCTCATGCGGGAGGTTGGTTGCTCATTGGACAAACTATGGTGACCTTTATGATAGTTCCAGGGCCACAGCCTTTGTGCGAGTTGTGCTTTTTACTTTTCGGTTTATATACATTGTTCGACGAAAATGTTCCATCACATGGGAGCCTGGCCCTTCCCTAGGTCGAGCCAATCGTGCGAGCATTCTCTCAGGCGGAGGGCGGTTCAACCCAGGTCCTGCAAGAGGGAGGCCTAAATACCACGTCGAAATATGGCTGAGGTGGCTTCCAAAGAAGAGTCATAGCCGTAAAAGAGCCTGACACTAGACAAGTAGTACGGTGACAACTTATCAATGCCGGGCCAGGGCTTCAGGGCTGGGAAATAGTGTAAGACATCTGTATAATTCGGATATTTAAAGTGGTTGGCCGGGCCACCCTCACGGGCCCTGGAGGTAGTATGAAGTATAGACTCGGATATTTAAATGGCAGCGCCGAGACAGACCCCTTCCCCGTAAACACAAACGTTGCACTAGCTTCTGCCAAGCCAGGTCAGATTGCACAAAGGTCCAACCTAAGACACCATGTCGGTGCACCACCGATGCCATTGATTTGCGGAGCTAAGTTCGCTGAATTGAGCTTTAAGCCCTGTCTACGTGCCTCTTGGAGAAAGAAAGCAAGAAAGACATGAACGCCCCTTGTCTCGGACTTGGCTCCCAGATTTCCTTGAATTCTTGAAGCTCCTGGCGTCTTGCGACGGGGCCTGTTTTTCCAACAAATCCCAGAATGAAAAGACTTGGAAGAGAAGAAAGAGAAGCAAGAGAGAGCGCGAGAGAGAGAGAGATAATGCCTGGATCTGGCATTGGGCCCTGTGTCAGACCTGTGTCAGACCCCTGCAAAAGGACCATCTCATTTTCGCAAAACCCTGCCCTGAACCCCTGGCGCCAGTATTGCAGCGCAGCGGCTCGTGGAGAAAGAAAGCAAGAAAGATACGAATACACTTTTTCCCGGACTCCCAGATTCAGTGTTGTGGGATCAAGGGGTTTCTCCCCACTTCTTTTAAATGAACAAAATAGTCTTTGGGAAGCCCTTTCCATGTATCACAGAAGTGGTCATTCCCCACAGCCCTGCCCAGATTCCTTAAATTCTTGAATCTCCTGGTTTCTTGGGATGGGGCCTGTTTTTCAACAAATCCCAGAACAACCGAATGGTTGCGGAAGATGTATTTGGCAACAAACGGCAAGCAAATTGACAAGAACGACTTGGGCCTCCAGGCGTGGGCCCTTCAAAATTTCGAAGTGGGTGAAGCATGGTGGTTGGTCCGTGGTGGCTTTGTGGAGGCTTCGCAGAGGCTTCGCGGAGGCTTCGCGGAAACACAGCTGCGTGTAAACTGTAACGCGCGAGCCCATGTAACAGTAACACCACTGCTACATGGGCACTGACTTTGCCTTCCTTCGCCTTTTTTTATTTCCGGAACGCCCGGATGTTGAAGGAGGCGGGCCGGGCCAGAGGCAGGCTTTCAAGACGTAAGGCAAAATACCTATCTAAATCGGGAATTTAAATTGGTCGACCGGGCTGGCGGTAACGCTGGCGGAGGTAGTGTAAACTCTTTGTTGACCTATTCAAGTGTCCCGGTGTTTAAGTGGCAACACCGTACTAGTTTCCTCCTATCTTAGCCATAATCTTGGCAGTCCTTTGGTTGCCTTGGATTGTCTTAGCGCGGGGCGCCTTTTTTTGGGTTTGTAGGCCAACCGCTTGCAGGGACCGATTCCTTGTTTTGTGAAAGTGTTGGAGGTTTGCTTGCAAGCTTTCGGCATTGCTTCTTTCTCCTTACTCCTCCAACTGTTTTCACCGTTCAAGAGCTTTGGGAATCCTGACAGCACCAACAAAAGGTTAATTAGTTCAAGTTCCATTTACTTGGGAGACAGCCACTCTTCGTATTCTCTGTGTTGCCGTAATGGTTGGCTCAGGTTTGACCGGCTGGTTCTCTTAGGACTCTGGTGGCCCCACAGGTCCCAATACGCCTGCCCATTTTCCTGCGATCTTAAATTTTAGTATCAACTTGCCCAATGGTTGATTTCCTCTAGGGGGGATGGTTGTTTCTGGGTCGAGAGGATGCGTTTGGTTTGAAGCACCTCCGTTGGTGAAACTGACGCGAACAAATCGGACCTTCAACCACTTGTGACCGCCTTGTCAAGATCCACAGCACAAGGTAAGCCTCTGAAATGTGGGGCGAGCACCCTGAAATGAGGGATTCCCTTGTTGGTTGCTGCGTGAAGGATTTTTTAGCAGCCCAGGTCCCTTTTAATGCGCCCTTATGTCCAGTTCATTAGGAGTTGTATGTCAGCAGGAGATCCGTCAAAGGGGCAATTTGCAGACTGACCGGAACCATCTGTTTCATCTGCAAGCAACGGCTCCCCCACTGGCAAAAGGAAGACGTTTTACAGGGCAGCATGGGTGCGAGTTGTTTTGAGAGCACCCTTGTTGGGATGTTCTGCTCTCTTCAGCGAACAGAAGGGAAGCTGCCATTTGTGGGTTGCCAGCGCATGGTTGTGGAAGGTTGGGCTTGAAGGCTTTGATCTCTTGGGGACTTGCATGCCAGTATTTACGGGAATGGCCCATATTTCTCACAGATTTCGGGAGATCAACCCACAATGCAGGCGTTTCTCAAAATATGGGCCCCCTAAGATGTGTGGTTTCCTTTCGGTTTCCCTTGAATGCGAACAGATTGTGTGGAAAGCCATTTCGAGAAGCTCCCGTTGCGACCCCAACTCCGGCCGGATTTCTTCAGGTTCCGATGGCAGGAGGCCACGGAGTTGGAGAGGAGGCGCGGTTCTGAGGGCGCCCGTTGGTATGAAAGGGAAAGCGGAAAACGGGGAGGCTCCTCGACTGGCAGCATTTCTTAGGCTTCCTTCAGTGCATCAAATGGAGCAGGAGTAACCTCAGAGGGCCAAACAATGTAGGGGGGCCACGTCTTGCCCGGTGGAGACATGTCGTTTCTTACTGCTCCAAATCCAGTTGCTTGAGCTGTTTGCAAACCCTGGGAAGACATGGTTTAAAGAAGGCCACAGTGTTCACGCTGCTGTGTTTCGTGGGGTGCGTCAAATTTTGTTATGGCAACCTAACAGCCTTTCAAGTCCACATCCTTGGGTTGGAAGTGAGAGCTAGAAGGCGTTCCTTGAATTCAAGAGCAGCGCCCCGCAACAGCTGCGCTGTGCCCGCAGAGCATCAGACATCAGCGTCCCCTAGACCCTGTGTGAAGAGCCCTCGTCCCCGCACCCATGCTCCAATTTCAAGGTTTCACATCCCCATCGAATCGAGAGGCTGAGCGATGGGCAAATACCTGACCGGGTGAGATCCGGATGTGTGGCATCACTTGGCTAAAGTAATGGCACTTGATCTTTGGGAAGCAGCCAAAATCCTCCGGAAAGTGTCAAGGAGCAAAACCGCACCCCGAGCCTGGAAATTGAAAGGATGTGGACAAATGCGACGAAAGGCCACGAAACTCGGGCTCGTTGAACTTCAACAGCACCCATGTTTAAAGAGCCAGCTGGGACAGGACCGAGCCTGGGGATACAGTGAAACACGAGGAGGCTCCTTACTGCTGTATTCCTCATTGCCAGTTCATGGAATGAAGTATGCAAAAAGATGGAATTCTCCCGACTCTGCACAGAGCTGGCGCATGGACCTGTTGATGTCGCTGAAAAAGAACATGTGCCGTAACAAGAGGGCCCGATCTGAAACCAACCAAGTCGAGGGT
Organism: Effrenium voratum; assembly: GCA_963377175.1. Lineage (NCBI taxonomy): Eukaryota > Dinophyceae > Suessiales > Symbiodiniaceae > Effrenium > Effrenium voratum. Next base: position 762,147 of record CAUJNA010002546.1, read on the forward strand.
TCTTGGTCTTGACACACTTCCAATATGAGTATTCGTCCAAAGGTTTTTGACCACGGCACGGTTCTCTCGACCTCAGCCGCGGCACTTGCCATTGACATCAACTTGGCTGTCACCGAGATTTAAATTTGGGGGAGAAGCTCTTCTATTGTTGACTTGGTCTTCAAACCGCACGGATCCGCCGGATTCATTGGTTGGTTTTGGTCCACGAGCACCAGCCGGCTTGTATGCATATCCTACTTAGAAGGTTGCAACTACGTATGTGTTTGCCTTGTGAAAAACCCCTGCTGTTCCAATGGTGACCATGGTTGCACCTTGATGTGGACCGCAGATGAATCAACCTGGACCCCCTCCAAATTGGACAGCCTATAAATCAACCGGTTGTTTAATTCAATTGGGCTCCCAACACCTCGTGACGGCTAGCTTGCTAGCTGGAGCCATCCTTCAAGTTCCTCCCCAGTCAGCCCTAAGTCGCCCTTGGCGTTGCCTTTGCCAGGCCATCTCGCCCTGTGCCTCTTGGCAAGGCCCCAACTTTAGTGTGAAACCCGCTGCGCCTGACCGCAGCATGCACGAGCGCCACGCCGGGTCCTCGCCTTTGTGGGGGGTGTTGCGGACGCAGAGCTAAACAGGCGACACATATTTTCGCACAAACTGAGTGCGTATCACACAACCATATAGGCAGCCAGCCTGGTCTTTACACGCCAGCTTGATGCTAAACGTCACGCACAAGTCATGCTCTTGGCTCCCCCTCTTTTTGGAGGGACACCGCCAAAAGAAGACTCCAAACATGCTGCAGCCACACCACACTCTCATAGGTCTTTGACGTCATCGCCGTTCATCATAGGGCTGTCTCACTCGGCGCACCCCAATCTTCCGCAGATTCGCGTCGTTCGGAAGGTCGTCCACCACTTCAGCTATTCTCCACTTCATAGTGGCTGCATCGAAGTCCGCCCCCTTAAATTAAAACGACCTGGTTCTCCACGAACAAGTCCTTCTATTGCCGGTTTGGCACAATCTGCACCATGGGTTGCCTCATCTCAAACTTCTCGTCCTCAATCTTCTTTAACAATTCGTCACCATCATCCAAGCGCGTCACCCGCTTCTCGCCGTGCGGTTCCAGCATTTCCTCAGCTTCTTCTCCCTCTGCCTCCTCCTTCTCCGACGGCTTCTGCATCAATGCCTGGGAAGTAATTAACGGAGATTGTGTAGACGCTCACCATGTAGCGCCCCTGACCAACTGATCCACCCTTGCAAAGCCCACCCAAGTCCGCGCTCGGCATAACGTGTCCGCGTCCTTATCCACCACCTTTCTGTGGTATCCGCCAGCCGGTCACCAGGCGCTGCTCCTTCTTGAGCCCAGCGCCCAATTGGTTCATGGGAACACCTTCCAGGCGAGCTCAGGCCCAAATCCCGCTCCGTCTTTTTCTCAGCGGAAGCCCTGGCTGCTTGTGCCTCATCCGCAAGACTGTGCCCGCGATGATGGTGCTGACACAGCCACCTCCATCAGGAACGCGAAGCGGGCAGATGCAGCACTGCCTCCTGAGCCTTCTTGAGCCGCCTCCTGATTCTCCAATTCCTCATTGGTGATCATCTTAGCGTAGCTTCCCTCTCCTGCACCTTTCTGATGAGCTCCAAGCCCACCTTCTCATCCACAGTGGGGCAACCACCATCGTGTTCCACTTCTTTCAAATGACTGGGGAAGCTCCAAAAGATCCTGCTGAGCCTCAGCCCGGCTCATGACAGCGTTTGGCTCATGGCTCATAACCTACACAACTGTAGGCAGCTTGATGCTAGGGCTATGTCAGCCACATATCATGATCTCAGCTAAAAAGCCATAGTGTTCGCTTTCCCCAGGAATGCAAAAACGGTCTGATATTGAACAATCGTTACTTTTTCACAGCCCCTGTTTGCCACCCAAATCAGTTGGTTTCACGGTTCGATGGAGAAAGGGTATCGATTGAATTTGTGCAACAGGTTGTCGGCCTTTAGCCTTTTTGAGTGTCAACCCCCTTTGATGGCAGGTGACTGACGCTCAAAAACAGAATAAGAGACGGGGCGCGCACCCGCGCACCATAGAAATAGAACTCGGAGATGACCTTCTGCTGAAGCAACACATATTGAACTTTTGGGTGACAGTGTTTCTGTACTGCGGCTAGTAGGACCACCGTTTGGACGTGTGCTGCAGGCCCCATGGTTATGTACTGGGATTGTCGCATCGGCAATAAATTACACATCAATCACACAACACTTACACCTGAGTCACACGCACACTGGCACACCCACGCACACCCACACACGCACGCACGCGCGCACGCACGCACGCACGCGCGCGCAGACGCGCAGACGCGCCGACGCGCAGACGCGCAGACGCACAGACGCCCAGACGCCCAGACGCCCAGACGCACAGACGCACAGACGCGCAGACGCGCAGATGCGCAGACGCGCACACGCACACGCACACGCACAAGCACACACACGCAGAGCACACACACACACAGAGCACACAGCACACAGCACACACACACACAAAGTTGGGATTGAATCATCCAGTTGTCGCGGATTTGGCGTTGGCTCATCACCACATCTGACCAGGGCCAGTTCTTCTCTTAATTTGCAGGCAGGCGCCCGAAGGTTTGGTCTGAGCCTAACGGGCAAATGGGGTCTGTGTCAAAATACGGGTCCCCTCAAAAGTGTGGCTTTGCTTTTAACCTGTAAGCTACTTCAAAACAATGGCACCCTCGAGAAACACACCTTCAATAAGCCTCAGCGCCGGGGGGAAAAGGGGGTGGGCATGGGTGGGGGCGCTTGGCCTTAGGTCAAAGTGTTGGAGGAGTTCATGACGGCAGTGGGGCATGAGCCAGTGGCGCTAGAGAAGACAGTTCTCAAGAGGCGGTGCAAGCCGACGCGCCCGGCTTGCTGAGTTGGGTGTTTGCGTTTCTATTTCCTTCTGCGCAGAGTGTTTCTTGATTTTTGTGAAACGCCCATTTGACACGTGAACAGTTTATGGTCTCTTCTTTCCAGGACGCGAATCGCCGAGCAACCAGTTCCTCCAGAAAACAAAGCAGGGCGGCCAGAAGTTATGTTGAGTTCGCCGCTTTGTTGTCCATGTAAACCGGGCAATCAGAAAGTGCTGTGGGTTTTGCCCTTCCATGAACAAAGCACAGTGCAACGATGTTTGCCTTTCCCTCATGGGAAATCACGGCCGTTCCGTCCGTTCTTTGATTCGAGCCAGGCGCAAACGCGCAATGCAGGCGCACGGGGGCTATGGGCGGAGCCATCCAAGAGCTGTTGCTGAGAGCACGTCTAAAGTGTTTTCAAAGCAAACCAAGAGGGTTGCTCAGAAAGCTTAAAGGCTTAAAGGAAGCCAGCAACGTCAAAGGGCAAGCAATGTTTTGACCCGCAGCTTGCAACAATACACCCTGTGTGATTTGGTGTCCCAGAAAAAAATGTGGTGCGCCTGCCTGCACAGTGTGTTTGTGTGTGTGTGTTGTGTGTTGTGTGTTGTGTGTTGTGTGTTGTGTGTTGTGTGTTGTGTGTTGTGTGTGTGTGTGTTGTGTGTTGTGTGTGTGGGCGTGCGTGCGTGCGTGCGTGCGTGCGTGCGTGCGTGCGTGCGTGCGTGCGTGCGTGCGTGCGTGCGTGCGTGCGTGCGTGCGTGCGTGCGTGCGTGCGTGCGTGCGTGGGGTGCGTGCGGTGGGTGGGTGGGTGGGTGGGTGGGTGGGTGGGTGGGTGGGTGAGTGGAGTGGGTGAGTGGTGGGTGGGTGGGTGGGTGGGTGGGTGGGTGGGTGGGTGGGTGGGTGGGTGGGTGGTGGGTGGGTGGGTGTGCGTGCGTGCGTGCGTGCGTGCGTGGGTGTGTTGGTGTGTGGGTTTGTGTGTGTGTGTGTGTGCTTGTGTGTGTGCGTGTGTGTGTGTGTGTGTGTGTGTGTGTGTGTGTGTGTGTGTGTGTGTGTGTGTGTGTGTGTGTGTGTGTGAGTGCGTGCGTGCGTGCGTGCGTGCGTGCGTGCGTGCGTGCGTGCGT
>CAUJNA010002546.1:771258-813758 GCA_963377175.1 Effrenium voratum
AGTCTGCAGATTCAAAATCCGCCAGGCCGGATGAAACGAAGCTGCCGATGCCACCAATGCCATCACTGCCGCACAGACCTGAAGATGAGGGGGAGAGTGTGCTGGCTGGGCTTTGATAGATTGGGACATTGCCATGCTCCAATCTAAGAACACGTACAGTTTTCTCGCACATGCGTCAGAATCAAAACAAAAGTGCGAGGCTTTTGGTCCAGTCAAAGATTGCAATGCGTCACACAACCCTCTAAGTCTTAATTTTGACGCATGTGTGGATTTTCAATGCTCATGGAGAGCGTTTTATGTCCTTGCAGCTGGGCTTCTGGCCACGCGCATGGTGAGAATTCGTTTAGACCTAGGGCTCCGGATGCAGACTGCACACTGGCCCATCGCGAAACTATGGGATCTTGCATGTGCCATTCCTGCAACATCATGTTCAAAGACCATCACAATCCAATACATGCCAAATCCCATTGTTGCCCAGACAATCCTCCCAATTGGGGGCACTCGCGCCTGCGAAAGTGGTGGATGCCAAGAAAATCAAGCTCTGGACATCAAATCGATGTCTCGGGTGCGCTTCGCTTGAATGCCACGCTTTGATCTCGCCTCGTCTGTCGAAATGAGGGGGTGCTACAGGCGCTATTCTTCCTTGAGAGTGAGTCCTATGCGAAGAGCAATCCTGCACACGCCAAATCCCTTTGTTTCTGCACGTGCAAGTTTCAATGAAATCCCATTGTTGCGGAGACAATCCTCCCAATTAGAAGAACTTTTTGACCTCGAGCTGATAAGCCGCTCGCCGCTGGCTTTCCACCCTTGGCCTTGAAAGGGCCACTGCTGCCTAACTGGTCGGGGCGCGCTCGCGCCTGCGAAAGTGGTGGATGCCCAGAAATTCAAGCGAATCGATGTCTCGTTTGGGCTTCGCGTGAATGCCACGCTTTGATCTCGCCTCGTGTTTCGAAATGAGGGGGTGCTACAGGCTCTATGCTGCCTTGAGATGTGAGTCCTTAAGAGCAATCCTGCACACGCCAAATCCCTTTGTTTCTGCACGTCCAAGTTTTGACGAAGTCTAATTGACCGCAGGGATTTTGTTGAGCTCAAAGCCCTTGCCAAGGGCAAGGGGCAAGGGGCTGCGCATCGCGCAACATTTTTCGAGGTGTTCAACTGGCGGTCGGAATCCATTTCAGGTATCGACACCCCTGTGGACATGTTTTTCAGTTGCCTTCCGACCGCTGCTGCTGCACGGGAATTTGTTTGGATGCAAATTCCAAGGCCAGAGAAAAACAGGGGCATCTACCTTAGACGACTTTGTTGGCAAAACTGAATGGTCTTCCGAATGGTGCCGAATTCTTCAAAGTATGCAACATGTCGTATTCAAAAGACTGACAAACACACAATTGTGATCCATAAAGCCAGCTCATTCAGTCCAAAGTTTGTGATTGATCGTCACCCAAACTCACTCCCGGAATCCTCCGGAATGTCATCAAGTATTTTTCAAAGGCGGGATTGGGCGGTGTTCTCCAAAGATTTGCAAACAGCTAAAAGAAGTCTATTCTGGCCACAGCGTGCGAAGCACAGCTCAATCCCGCCAAAAAAAAGTGTTTGGTCTGGCTCCCTTGACTGAGGTGCCCACCCATGGCATCATTTTCCGCCACAGGGCTCTCGTCCGTTGATTGGGTTGGCGCTACTGCGGGACATCTATCGGTGTTTCCAAGACTAGTGTGGCTAGTATGACAAGCTCTGCTCGTGCTAAAAGAAATACAACTATACAATATATACATAAACTGATTGGAATGATGGGTGAACCGACATAGATTTATGTGTATATATATATATGTGGTTTATATATATAGTTATATTAGTACGGAATTTACATAAATACATACATATATACTGAGAATTTAAAAATCTTTAGAATTGAACTAGGGATATATATATATATATGTAATATATATATGTATGAATTGTAATTTTTGTTTGGTGTTAGTGGTGTTAGTTGAGTATTTTGTAAAAGGTTGTGGGAGTTGTTATTGGTGGTGGTTGGTGTTTTTGATGGGTGTTGGTTGAGGTAGGTATTGGGAATTGTTGTTATTGTTTTTAGTATGTTTGGTTTGTTTGTTTGTTTGTTTTGTTGTATGTGTTTTGTGGTTGTTGTGTTGGTATTTTTGTTGTTTGGAAATTGTGGTTGGGAGAATTAGTATTTTTTTTGTTGTTAGATAGTTTGGATAGGTATTATATTGGTTTAAATTGATTTATTGGTTTTAGTATGTTTGGTTTGTTTGTTTGTTTTGTTGTATGTGTTTTGTGGTTGTTGTGTTGGTATTCTTGTTGTTTGGAAATTGTGATTGGAAGAATTATTATTTTTTGGGTTATTAGATAATTTGGATAGATTTTATATTGGTTTAAATTGATTTATTAATCATAGGAAATATGATTAAATGATATTATGATATATAATATATAATTATATATTTTTTTAAATAGAAATTGATTATAATTAATTATAATTTTATATTATAAATTATATATAGTATATATAATTTTCTAAATATAAATAAATATTTTATAAATATTAATGAAATTTTTAAATTTGGGTAATATATTTTAATTAGTTTGAATATAATTAATTATATTAGTATTATTGTATTTAAAATTGCAAAATTCAATTTTAGAATCGAAAATAGAATAATAAATTAATATAAAATATTATTTAAGGATAAAATAATATTATTAAGGATCTTAACTTAATTTTATGAAATTAATATTATAAAGGAATATAAATCTTAAATAAATAAATCTTCCCGAAAGTATTACGAAGGGTTTTTTGTGTGGAATTTTTGGCTAAGTTGTATAGAGCTAAGTTATATAGAGCTAAATTATATAAAGCTAAATTATATAGAACCAAATTACATAGAGCTAAATTATATAGAGTTAAATTAATAAGAGCCAAATTACATAGAACCAAGTTATATAGAGCTAAATTACATAGAGCTAAATTATATAGAGCCAAATTACATAGAGCTAAGTTATATAGAGCTAAGTTACATAGAGCCAAGTTACACAGATTTAAGCTACATAGAGCCAAGTTATATAGAGTTAAGTTACATAGAGCCAAATTGCATAGAGCCAAATTAAATAGAATTAAGTTATATAGAGCTAAGTTACACAGAGCCAAGTTACATAAAGCCAAGGTTAAGTAGAGCTTAGAGCTTCGGCGTTAGCAGCTATGTAACTTAGTTTAGGTTTCTAAGGCGCCGGGGCGGGAGTTTAATCGTCACTTGGGATTACGACCCTCTGTGGAGATTCGCGTGGTCGAGGTCAAAAAATTTGGGATTTTTTATGATTTTTAGTATGTCCGCGCGACCCTCTACGGAGATTCGCGTGTTCGAGGTTCAAAAATTGAGGTTTTTTTAGGATTTCTGCGGTGCGCGCACGACCCTCTACGGAGATTCGCGTGGTTACGATTTCTGCTGGCCGCGCGCGACCCTCTGTGGAGATCGTGCGCGTCGAAGCGCTCTCGCTGTGGCGCCGTGCGAATTTGTGTTAGTCTTGGCGAACCATCTACGTAGATTGTGCGTGTCGGAGCGCTCTCGTTGTGGCGCCGTGCGATTTTCTTGCTCGCGAAACGGCTTTTGGAAAATGTTTCGCGGTTTTCGCGCCTGCTTTCGTAATCTCTCGGTCGCGGGTTCGATTCCCCCTAGTCCGCGGCAGCTCCGGCTTGAAAATCGCAATTTTTACGTACAAACGTAGTATGCGAAGCGTGCTCCTGCAGCTCCGACTGGAAAATCGTAACTTTTAAGTACAGACGTAGTGTGCGGAGCGTGCTCCCGCAGCTCAGGCTGGAAAATCGCAACTTTTTAATGCAAACGTAATATGCGGAGCACATCCCCGCAGCTCCGGCTTGAAAATCGCAACTTTTAAGTACAAACGTAGTATGCGGAGCGTGCTCTTGCAGCTCCGGGTAGAAAATCGCAATTTTTAAGTGTAGACGTAATATGCGGAGCGTGCTCCCGCAGCTCAGGCTGGAACATCGTAATTTTTAAGTACAAACGTAGTATGCGGAGCGTATCCCCGCAGCTCCGGCTGGAGAATCGCAACTTTTAAGTACAAATGTAGTACGTGGAGCACACCCCCGCAGCTCCGGCAGCAGTTGCGTAGAGCAACTTGCGCAGAGTCATTTGCATAGAGCAACTTGCGCAGAGCAATTTGCACAGAGCAATTGTACAAAGCACTTGCGCAGAGCAACTTGCACAGACCAACTTGCACAGGGCATATGCGCAAAGCGCTTGCACGGAGCAACTAGCGCAAAGCCCTTGCGCAGAGCAACTTGTTCAGAGCACTTGCGCAGAGCAACTTGCACAGAGCAGTCGCAGAGCAACTTACACAGACCAATTTGCGCAGAGCACATGCGCAAAGCGCTTGCGCGGAGCAACTGGCACAGAGCACTTGCGCAGAGCAACTTGCTCAGAGCACTTGTGCAGAGCAATTTACACAGAGCACTTGCGCGTAGCAGCTTGCAGAGAGCAATTTGCGCGCAGCAGCCTAGAACAATGCAGCTTGCCCAGATCACTTTCGTGAGAAATCGCGCGGCGCAGTTCGAGAGGAAAGTAGGCTAATACGATGGAGCTCTCATATAACCATACACACGATTATCAGGGGAGGCGGACATGACTTTCCAACAGCATGTTAGCGGTACATAAGTAGTTTCTAATAGGAGCGATGGATGCACAGAATGGGGAATCCATCCTTTAAATCATCCTATCAACAAGTTTCACAACAAATCAAGTAACCCTTAGTTGGTGGATTAGTGGAGCACCTATGGAAAAATGCTTTCGAGCAAATCGTCCTCTAATTATTTTAATAATATTTAAATAATAAAATTAAGCAATTATTCGGAATTATAATAACTAAGTATATGATTAAATCTAGAATTAAGTATCAAACAATCCAAATAAACGATTCTCCGTCGCCTAATCCGCCGGATAATGCTCTTCTACCTCCGTCTCTAAACCAATAACGTTCGGGAAAAAAAGGGGAAAAACAAATCCCAATAACGAAAATATATCTAAATATATATATCTTAGAAATAACCAAATATATCTTCGTCCCGACTTTCTACAAAAACTATAAGAATAATTATAAGCGAATAATTATCTAATATATTCCAATATAATATAATATTTATAAATTTAATTTATGTTAATCAAATAAATAATATAATAAATTCATTCAAATTCCTTTGTTTTATATATTTATTAAAAAAAATAATATATAATAATAATAATCGAATAAATTCATTAAATAATAATATCCAATACCCAATATAATATATCAAAATATTCCGACCAAAAAAATAATAAACACAAATTATTATCCTAATTTCGACCTAAATGGGTAAAACCAAAACATCCTACTAATCTCAAGCCATCATCTATATAAACACCCGAATTACCGAAAAGAAAAATCGAACCCCAAATAATATCTATTTTATATCCTATTTCGTAAATTTCACCATCTTAAATAGAATCATAATCTTTATATAATCACTAAAAATGAATTTAATAATATAAACCATTTTGTTATATTATATCATAAACAAAATCATAATTCGTATCCATAACTCAAGGCCTAAGAAACGGCCTTTCTATATTACAATTCTAAATATGTATTCGACTATTATATTAACTACAAAGTTCTACTTAATATATATGAGTCTCAAATATAAACCGCCTCAGGGAAAGTGTTAACCGTTACGAACCCGAGGCCCCTAGAATTTGCAAGGCTCCTCAATTTCGTCTCATTGGGCTAGGTGACTACACAAACCATTTCTTTTGTGGTCGCAACCTCGTATATGTATATTCGATTATGCGTTATATTAAGTCTAAGAACAATGGTCAGTATAACCATTAGAATCTAAAGAAACATCAAACACGGAAGTAACACACTGCATAACAACCATCACACCAACAGCCAAAACGCCAAAACAGGTCGCAAGCCAGATTCATCGCGCTCAGCCACAGGTCCGTCAGTAAAAAGGAGGTCTCGCAAACACAACCACCCAAATAACCGACCCATCTTCAGGCCTAAATGTAACGTAAAACTAAACACCTTTCACAAACCAAGCTCCAAAACAACACTTGCAAGACAAGATTTGTCCTTTTTCAAAACAACGATCACGGTTTAAAAGTCAACGCTCTCAAAGCGTCTAATCGACTGGTTCCAATGAACCTAAATCCTCAAGTCAGAACTTCCCTTGTGCAAGCGGCTTTGCGAGGCAGCCACCAAATTTGCTTGCCATAGGCTTCCACCGTGCGGCCGCACGAGGTATACGTAATGATCACCTCAAGCTGAACTGCATTCTCCGGCTCATCAGAAAAAATAACTCCATTCTGCTCACCATATGTGGCAAGGCCGCCCTAAGGAATCCTTAAACTCCAGCCTGCTGCGGAGCCTGATGGGCCCTTGCTATGCGGCCGCAAGATAGGCGATAAGCGCCACATATACTTAAATTTGCCAGTTCCAGAGGCATTGAAATGTGCTTAATGCAACCAGGGGCGCCCAGGCTCCAGATCGGGCTGTAAAGCGCCGACGTAAAGGGCAGTAAGTGGCGAAACACAGCAAGTTTGCGGAGCGAGGGTTGGGGGCGACGGTCTGGATTGAGCCGTCCCCTCTTTTTGCTTTCTTTCAGGGTGTTTGGGGGTTTCTCCCCTTCTCTGTTTGTTTGGGGGTTAATTATGCGCTCGGCTTAGAGGATTTCTGACCGTTCGCCTTTCTCAGATTTCGTGCCACAGATTGTTTTTCCCCCTTGACGCTGGGTAAACTTGTTTCAAAAGGAATGCCCGCAAAACCTTATCTTTCTCTTAGCGGACTTAAAAACGATATTTTTGTGTACAATTAAACTTGGTGGCAACTTTTCTAGTTCGCTGGAAGCCAAACCCCTATGAAAGAGATCACAGGCCAATTTATTCAATGTTCCAACACTTTAACCTTCTAATTGCTGATTCTTATCGGGCTGTAGGCCCGCCTCAAGCGCGCGCGCCTTGTAGGCGGCAGCGCTGTTCAGTAAAGAGGCCATAGCACAAAGACGCTATCACATCTGCAACAAACCAAAGAACAAGGAGGGTGAAGGAGCATGCGTGTTTTTGTTGCGCAACGTCAGTTTCAAGGCTCTGCTGCAGGTTAATGTTCTGAAGACATGTTCCATGAGTGTCATGCCACACATATCCCAGCAAAAACATTTTAAGATATAACGCAACCTCCAAGTCAAAACTAGCAATGCAAGAATGTTCAAGAAGTCTATCACCAAGCTGCAACATGCCGGACAGAGCTTTACTCTAGAGATGTGTCAAGGAAGCCCACCTCAAGCCGCTCCGTGATCACAGCAACTTAAGCCTAAAGACGGTGTCGTACCCAACGGAAGGGGGATCGAGGGTGTGCAAGGCCGCGTCTCCGTAGAGGAAAGTAGGGTTGACACTTCGGCGTGGAAGTCTCTTGTGGGACTCCCTTTCTCGAAAAGGGCGGAGTCACCCATTCAGCCCGTAGACCTAGCGGCACAAACTCACCGGTCCAAATCAAAGTGTCACCCATGCCTACAAAGCCAGGGATGGTTTTGGACGCGATCGAGCCGATCCTGAACGGGCAGCATGAAACCACGTGTGCTCCTGGGCCTTCATACTGTGATTCAAGTGGAAACCCCTAAGGGCCCTAACTTGGAGTGAGATGTTTCCACAGGATCCGGGGGACGGTCGCTTCCAAATAATTCCACCCTTGAGTTTGTGCCCGGCCTTTGCTCTTGGGAAGCAGATGGTGCGGCTCCAATTCACAGGCATGTTTGAAGTGCGCTTTGACCTGTGGTCCGGTTCCAAACCAATGTCCAAGTGGAGAGTGCGAGCGCGGGCGTGCTGCAACACAACGCAACCTTCGCGCCATGACAGAGTCACATAATTTTCACCGCTACACGTCAATCCTTCCAGCGTCTTATTATCCAGACGGACGAGCTGGAAGACGATGAACCACTGCTTGAATCAAGGCTTTTCTCACCCCCCGACGCACGCTCAGCCTCCAAGGAACGCGTCCCTTGAAAAATTCGAGGGGTTACTGGCGCTTTGTGCACAGAACGTTCGGAGCCATAACTTTTAAGTGTGCTCCAATCGACCTTCCACCTGAGCCCGACGCGGCTAGGTTGAGGGTATGGGTGGCCAACATGAAGGAAACTGTTATCAATGCCTACAGCACGATGGACTTTACATTGTAAGTTGATTTACAGAAATCAAAAAACAATAAGGACTTTTGACGAGTTGAATGGAGAATGTAAGTATCACATTCTCAAAACCATTCGGAAATGCATCAAGAGGGTTGCGATTGTTGATCAAACTAATCGTCTTACCGAGGCAGCTCAACGCGCCAACAATCGGATTAAGAGTAGGCAGATCCTGCGGCTCTTATACGACCATTTGAGGACCGCCACTACGGGAGAGCAGTCGTTCAGAATAATTGAGCTCAAATTTGCGATGTAGCAACCCAGCCTTCCATGCAGAGGAGGAGCGTCTCAAGAGATTCATCGCCAAGTGGGATCATATCCTCGCTAGTTTTGATGAACCCTTGACCGAGCAAGTCAAGCTGTCGCATTCAGCGAAAAGGTTAGACACCTTAACTGCTTAGCGCACGACATCAAGGGGTGGGACAAGAACATATCTAATCCTGATGTGTGTAGCTACGAGTGGCTTCGAGCTCGTTGCAGAACGAGATCGACCGTTGGCGGGTTCGTAGGAACCAGGTCAACATGCAATAAGGATTTCTACGAGCGAACCCCATCGCGGGATAAAGCTCAGAAGCCTAGCCCGATGCGTCAGTTATAATTCTGAGCTCGCAAAGGTTGTCAAGGCAAGGCCCTTGGTTACAGCAGTGAATTTCGTTGATGAACCTGAGGTTCTCCTTGCTGAAAATACTCGACATCGCAAGGAACCAAGGGTGATCCAACATCAACGATCTTATGCTCATCCGATTGGACCGGCTAGGCTTTGTCAGCCGCCGGAGGTCATCGCTATGTCAGTTTAAAATGCCAGAAACGCGTCAATTTGTACAGTTGTACTTAGGTGAATACGCTTGACAACTGATGGGCCAGGCGTCCTCGGATGATCAGGGAAAACGTGCAAGTACAGGTACCTGCTGCAGCTGGATCTTCCATCGAGCTAAGATGGCTAGCAGACACCGGTTGCCCTTTCGATCTGGTCGGGATGCATGAGATCCCTACTCATCATCAACGGCATATAAGAACTGGACGCGTTTAGCACTCGTTGCAAACTGCCAACAGGGTTACTGGCCGGGCCGGTGCTTGCACTACTATACCCCGCTACGGCCGATGCGCCTGACGAGCGGGGTGAGGCTGTGGAAATAAAATCTCCTGAGGGATATAGGACTGAAGCTGAGTGGCGTGCTGAAGCTGAAACGCTTCAGCATATAATGACTCATTTACCGAAGAATCCTTTTGCCCCCACTACAACGCGCGAAGATGGAGAACGTGCATCTTTACCGCAAGGCGGGTGCAGATGCGTCGTGACCGTCGACACGATGGTTCTACACGGTTTACACGACCGTGGTGTGAATGGTGAAACTGATGTTGTCGTATTTTACGATCCACCAAGTACATAAATGTAATGCCTGTGTTCAGCCGATCAGTACCTAATACGTCGAGGCTTTTCACAAGTTCATGGGTCCTGAGCCCAAGATTGGTCTATTATACTCGGATCAAGCCAGAGAATTTCTTGCGGCAACTCGCCGAATGGCTTGGGTACACCATATATCCACACCTGGAATGCCGCAGACCGGGTATGCCTTTACATTCCCTAAGGGAGCGTATGGTCGCATAGCGCCTAGATCTGGTCTCGGGGCAATTGACCCCGATTTCACAGGTGAACTGAGGGTGATGATTTTCAATATCACTCTGACTATGAGTTTCGAGTTCGGGCCGGAGACAGGATAGCTCAGCTCGTTCTTGAAAAAGTGATGATAGTTGATGCCAAGATAACTGCTAAACAACCCGACGAACTGTCAGGGGGTAAATGGTTTCGGCAGCACCGCCGGATATCCTGCCGGTCCCGCTATAGGGCTCTACGGGGATACGACTGCCGCGATGTCCAGATCGAACAAGGCGACCATGGCAGCAGGCAAGATGTGTGATGCCTATGGCATGTTGCCTGGACATGCACTGCCAGTTAGTGATTGCGAATCCGCCAACATAGGCTAAACGGTTGGGTCCCACTACTTGGTCGACATCGCTATGTCCTCACGCAAGGCGTCTAGCCCGTAAAGAGGAACGAGGTACCCCAATTCCACCGCGATGCGGTATGCATTGTAGATGTAAACCGACAGGTAGTGCGCGAAGTCTGAGTTTAGACTTCCCTTACCCGTCAAGTGTCTGCCCCATTGGCCCGCGAATTGCAGATGTTCAGTCAGACAGCCTGTCACCGACACCTTGGCCGGGATTGGGGCACCGCTGATCTGCTCTTGAAGAATGAGTTGCTTTGCAGCCCGTTTCTCAAGCTTCTCACACTTGCATGGGTGTCGGAAGCGACAACGACCGAAACTTCTCCAAACGCTTCACGGGCCGGGTCCGCATTGGGACCCTCCACGAGGTACGGCGGGCACCGAGTCCGGAGATCGTGCTATGGACCGTCTGTCGGAGATTGTGGTTGGTCAACCTCTGGATTCATGGGATTCTTATCATTCCGGCTTACTTTCACCCAGAAAACGCAGAAAAGGCGTTTCAGCCTTTGCGAAAGATATCTAGGCTACTTGGGGAGGCGTAGCTCCTTGTACCTGCCGACACATGCTTCCATGAAGCATGTCTCGTTATGGGCCGAATTTAACCTCATGCTCGAAATCGCTTCTTCCCAAAACGAACATCAGGCACCTCCTTCGACGGTAGATGGTCGACAGTCCAGTGCGAGGGTCGAAGAAACCTTGCGCATCTGCCTCAAGGTATCGTTTCAGAGGACCGGGCGACAACGCGACCAATGAGTTCCCGTCCGATGGATAGATTCTGGGATGGTCCACTCATTTTAAAGTTATCGACGTGTACCACAAGGAACAGCTTGTATTTAGGGTAATAGAGTACGCTTGGCCATTCTGGGGACAACCGACTTCAATTTGGAAGCCCCCACTTTTGACAGCTTCAATGTTCTTTCATTGAGCATCGGCTCTTTGAAGACTGATGGCACTATGACCACTCCGATGGAATATACCGAGCATATATTTACAAGGATGATAGCCGATGCGCTATGCCCGGAGCGTTGCGAGCAAAAAGGCGCGATCATTTTTGCAGACCCGCCTTCAGGCAGGCACCATAGAAGGGCTAATGCGCCCATGGGTGGTCCCCGGCAACAAGCCCAAAATGGGCCTGGTGGCCAGCAAAAGGGCAAAGTGTCTGGGTCAACCGGAAAAAGAAATTCTGTCGCGATTGACAACAATATTTGTAATTATTGAATGGGTTTGTGGATTTTGGAGTTCAAGTTTTCAGTATTTATCTTAGTTTTGATCTAACTAAGTGGGTATAATAAAATATTGTAATATATGTTTATTCTTTACATAAATATTTGCAATTTTTGATATTCACATATATTTTGAATATATATATATATATCTGTATACAGAAGGGGTCTTCATGGGGGCTGAGTTTTTTCAGATTCCTGGGGGCTGAGTTTTTTTCAGCAAAAAAAATCAAAAAACAAAAAAACACAGCCCATCATCTGCACCTGCTAGTTCAGGGCCACGGGTCTGTTTGTTTTTGTTTTGTTTTTTTGTTGGTTGTTTGTTGGTTTTTTGTTTTTTTGTTTTAGTGCCTTTGCACATAAACACCAAGAAAACCAAAAAACAAAAACAAAAAAGCACAGCCCATCATCTGAAGACAATACTTTGTTGATGCTTTCTTGATGCAAGCTTTCTTGATGCAAGACATCAATAATATGATGAGATGTGTATCAACAGAACATAAGCCTCTTCCAAGATATTCTGCAGGTAACTCCAGGTAACTGGGGATAATTTATCTCATCTCTCATTTCATCTTCTGCAGGTAAAATCTCATCACAAGCAATTGCTCGTGGCTTGTGTCTACTTGAATCTATTCTGAACTGTTGCAAGAGCTCTTCAGCAACACGAATAGCTGCAGAGAATCTTATTCCAAAGCTCTCATTCCAAAGCTGAACAGCTTCTTGCAGACAATGTTATTTGCATCTGCAGATATCGTTGCAGGTGCTCATCTTTGCATCTTGTGCTTCTTGAGCGCAAGCAATAGATTGTAGCTGTGCTCCAATTGCTCCAACTCATTATGCGATAAATATGTTTGTGTTAGCTGTCTTTTCTCAAGAGCATGGGCAGAGCCCATGTGTATATTGAAATATTGAACATCCAACTGTAAAAAGAGCTGAGTCTTGCAGCTGAAAGCTGCATAGATCAGCGATATCTTACGTTTCTTATGATTTCATATGCATGGCAAGCTGTGCTTGCCATACTTACGTGTTTCAGAATTGCAACACAACAATAATATTTGTCCCAAACATACATCTGCTTGCAGATTGCTAAGCATACGTCTTCCAAAATAGCCCCCAGGAATCTGAAAAACTCAGCCCCCATGCCGACCCGCCCTCTAAATATATATATATATATATATATATATATATGTCGACCGGTGTGTTATGACAACCGTGCGTTTCGATTAGGGTTTGGGATTTTTCTTCAACGTTTGATGGGGAATAAAAGATGGTGGTGTTTGTCCAGAGTCTTGACCGGATTTCTAATCTTTTTGTGGATTTAATAATAAAGTATATTGAATTACTTGAATTGGTAGGTTTAATTGAGAGTTCCTTTAAATTATTCTATTGTACGATAATTGACAGAAGACTCCAATATAATATGGACCCTGGCATCGGTACCCTGTGCCGAATCTAGATGCGCTTTTTCGGCATTTGGAGCCCAATGGAACGCCGTAGTTGGTCCACGGCTCACATTCCGCCGTGGATCAAAATGCAATTTCGTGTGTTTTTTTTGCCCCTTCAGGCAGCTGCAAACACTGATATTTCAGCACTGTCCCCATGACAGCCAGATGGTAAGAACACCCGCTCAGTCGCACCCGCTCAGCACTGCACGCATGCCAGCCAAATGGTAAGAACACCCGCTCACGCGCGCCCGCTCAGTACTGTACCCATGAAAAAGCCAAATGGTAAGAACACCGGCTCACGCACACCCGCTGAGTGCCGTACCGGCTCACGCGCACCCGCTGAGTGCCGTACCTATGCCAGCCAAATGGTAAGAACATCCGCTCAGCACTGTACCCACGCCAGCCAACTGGTAAGAGCACCCGCTCACGCGCACCCGCTCAGCACTGTACCCATGCCGGCCAGATTGTAAGAACACCCGCTCACCAGTGGAACCCCTAGCAAGTTTTTGGTTGCCCTGGACGCGCTGCTGTGACAAGGAACGCGGTTGGTTTTTGATT
This sequence comes from Effrenium voratum, assembly GCA_963377175.1. Classification (NCBI taxonomy): domain Eukaryota; class Dinophyceae; order Suessiales; family Symbiodiniaceae; genus Effrenium; species Effrenium voratum. The sequence goes on from CAUJNA010002546.1 coordinate 784,742, forward strand.
TGGAAAAAGCAAAAGTAGTTCACGAGGAACAAGACCCGTGTTTTCATTTGGAAAAACCAACGAAAACAGCAACCCTGCTTGGGGTGGACGTGAAAAGCACGAAAATCACTTAAGGCTTCGGTTCATTGGGATTTTCCATCGGAAAACATTCTTGACTTGCGCTACTGAAATCCTGTTTTGACTCACGGCGGAATATGAGCCGTGTTCCTAGTTCCCGTAGTCTTGCCGTAGTCTTCCCGTAGTCTTGCGTAGTCTTCCCGCAAGCTTCCCGTATTACCACAATTTTCCCGCAATCTTCCCATAATCTTCCCGTAAATTTCCCGTAGTCTTATTGTAACTTGCGCTAAGTATAGATGTTTTTTCAGGGGCCGGGAAAACGCATCTGAAGCCCGATCTTGCCGTAGTCTTCTCGTAGCCTTCCCATAGTCTTCCCATAGTCTTTTCGTAACTTTCCCGTAATCTTCCCGCAGCCTATGCCGAGTCTAGATTGCATACGTATGCAAATTGTGTTGAAGATTTGTGCCAAACATACGTCTTCCAAAAGTTGGCACCCTGAGGTTTATAAACAATTATCCAAAAATAAGCTACAGACACACGTTTGCTAAATATTTGTGTGCAACAATGATATGTGTGCAAAATAGTTCTCAACAGGCTGTCTTCTGTGTAGCTTGAAGCTAGCTCATTTTCCAGGTCTGGATGCATCTGAGTCTTCATTGGATCGAAAATGAATCTGCGCTTGCATGTCATCAGCCAAAAAAACAAAAAACGCACCCCAATAAATCTAAGAGGTCACGGGTCTTGATCTTATATTTTTGGTATTTTTAGTTTGTAATGGAAAAACTCAGCCCCCAAGAAACTGAAAAACTCGGCCCCCGGGAATCTGAACAACTCAGATGCGTTTTCTCGGTCCGGGTCTTCCCAATCTTGCCGTAATCTTAATATTTCTCGTATTTTCCATAGGTTTTTGATAATCTTCTCACCATCATGTTCCCGTACTTACCGTAACCTATGCCAAGGCTAGATGCGTATGCTCGGGCCGGGAAAACGGAGTCCCTTAGTACCCCTATAATCTTCCTATATAGTCGTAGTTTCGCCGTAGTCTTCTTGTAATCTTCTCGTAGTCTTATAGTCTTCCTCAAGCCTGTGTTGAATCTAAAAATATGTTCCCGTTGTTGTTCCCATAGTTTTCGTATTTCCGTAGTCTTCCTAGAGTCTTACTATAATCTTCCGGCAATATTTCCCGTAGCATTTTCGTAGTCTTCTCATGGTCTTCCTATGGTTTTCCCGCAATTTTCATACAGTTTTCCCGGGCCGGCAAAATGGTCTTCCCATAACTATGTTTTACTAATCTTCTGTATTTTCCCATAGTTTTCGCATAATTGTCCCGCAATTTGCTCGTAATTTCCCCGTAACCAGTGCCATGGTACCCCCGTAGTCTTCCGACAATCTTCTCGCAATTGTCCTGAAATTTCGTTTTTTTCTCGTAGTTTTGCCACAGTCTTGCCATAATCTTTTCGTAGTCTTCCCATATTTTGCCCTTAGTCTTCTCGTAGGCTCGTTATAGTGCTGCCTAGTTACGTTGTAAGGGGCTTTGACCAGTAAAAAGCGAATTTTTGAGGCTCCTGGCTCATAACCGGGCCTGGTGCATTTTTCGGGCTTAAGCAAATGCCTGCTTAGTCGCGTTGCCTTGATAAGCGAAGAGCGTGGTTGAAAGGGTTGCAGGACATGGCCGGGCTACGCATTTACCCACAGCCACCCCTAAAGTGTTGCCCCGTCGGGGGCTGGCATATATTTTAAAGGTTCCTAGGTCATGGTCAAGCCCAGATGCATTTTTCGGGCTCGCGCAAGCGTATCTATCCACAACGGTACCCCCGAACTGCTGCCTAGTCGCGTTGTTCGGGATCTTGACAAGCGAAGAGCGTAATGAAAAGGTTTTAGGTCATGATCGGGTAGATGCGTGTTTCGGGCTCGGGAAAACGCATCGACCCCCAGCAACGCCCCCAAAAAGCTGCCCACTCGCGTCGCAAACAACCTTGACAAGCAAAGGGTTCCCAAGTCCTGACCGGACCCAGATGAATTTTTCTGGTTTGGAAAAACGTATTTACCCTAACAATACTCCCGATGCTGCCAGTTGAGTCGATAAAGACCTCGATGTCTTGAAGGGTTCCTAGGTTCTGGCCGGGCCTAAGTGCATTTTTCGGGCTCACGCAAATGCGAAGCACCGTGTTGTCAGGAAAGTCTGAGAAAATGCAGCTACCCACAGCAACACCCCAAAGTGCTGCCTAGTCGCATTGCAAGCGACCTTGACAAGCAAAGAGCGTGTCTTAAAGGTTTCCAGGTCATGGCCGGACGCAGGAAAATATATCTACCCACAACGACAATCGCGAAGTGCTGCCCAGTTGCGTCGCAAAGGACCTTGACAACCAAAGAGCGGGTTTTGAAGGGTTCCCAAATCATGGCGAGAAGATGTAGACGCATCTACCCACAACATTGATGGTTTAGGATGCGTGGCAGGCGCAGCATTTTCATAAACAAGATCTGCGAATTTCGTAGAAGAGCAGCCCTCCACTCATTTATGGGGTTGCGAGACCAACCAATCGTGCGTGTCGAAGCGCTCTCGTTGTGGCGACGTGCGGCGACGTGCGGCGAATTTGTCATGACTTCGGCGAACTCTCTGCGGAGATTGCGCGTGTCGAAGCGCTTTTGTTGAGGTGCCGTGCGAATGTGGTTTAAGCTCGGCGAACCCCTTTGCGGAGACTGTGCGTATCGAAACGCTCTCGTTGTGGCGCTGTGCGAATTCGCCTTGCTCTCGGCGAGCTTTCTGCGGAGATTGTGCGTGTCGAAGCGCTCTCGTTTTGGCGCCGTGCGAATGCGTCTTCCTCTCGGCGAACCCTTTACGGAGATCCTGCGTGTCAAAACGCTCCTGCTGTGGGAGATCTTGTGTGTCGAAGCGCTCTCGCTACGGCGTCGTGCAAAATCCTTTGCGAAGATCCTGCGTGTCGAAACGTTCTCGCTGTGAGGCCGATCGATTTTCCTGTTCTGCTTGTTTGCAAATCGGTGTTTGGAAGTTATCTCGTGGTTTGCGCGTATGTTTTCATAATCGCGCGTTGGCTCGGGTTCTATTTGCTTGGTCCGCGGCAGCTCCGCCTTGAAAATCTCAATTTTAATTACGAAAGTTCCATGCGAAGAGCCAACCCAGAGCGCCGGCTGCTCTATCGCAAGTTCTAAATAGAGAAAGATGTTGAACTCTGACACTTCTCCCACCGCGGGTGAGAAACAAGCATAAACATATTAATGTCTCTGCGTGGCTTCTGCAAGTTCTGATGAGCAAGCTCGGCGCCGCGCTTCGAAAAATACATCGTGTCAACTTCTCTTGCGCGCACGCTGTGTTTGACGCTGTTGCACGTGAAGCTACGCGTGATCTTGTGCATGATGCTGCGCAGGCATGATGTTGCGCACGATGCTGCGCGTGACGTTGCGCACGACGCCGTATATGATACTGCGCATGATGCTACGCATGACAGTCCTCTCGCGCATGATGCTGCGCAACCTCTCTCACCCAACCTTTCATTTTCCTTTTTCTTGCCAACCTCTCTTGTTCATATCTGCGTGCAGTTTGGCTGCGCAAGAAGGCTGTCGATTTTAGCTGCAGAAATGTACTGGGCATACTACTTTTGACTGCGGAAGCGCGCTGCGCGTACTACTTTTGATCTTACCGGGCCACCAGTTGTCAAAATAAACCCAATATTACTTGGGGCCTCTTACCAAAAAGTATATGTTTTGGCCATCTTAAATTTGATTTTATGGTATTTGTAGCAAAATACATTTTAGGAGCAAAACATAATAAATAATATACTTGTAAAAGTTTATTTAGAATAAGAAATATAGTTGCAAAAAAAAACGAAACATATGGTCGTGAAAAGAAATATATTTGAAATAAGCAGTATGTTCGGATTAGGAAATGCGCTTGCGGTAGGCAATAAGTTTATGTAATTTTTAACAAGTATACATATATACAAAATGGAAATAAAGATTATTCATACTTAGAAGAGCATTTATCTAAGCAATGCGCCCGCGGCAAACTACGTGGTTTCCGATGGCGTTAGGTTCCCGTTTAGCGGAACCAAAAACCAACACAAATAATGTTCATAATAAATTGATAACTAATTTATGATACTGCTTTCGTTAATACACCTTCATTTTTAGAAATATATTAATAACTTTTATAAATACTATTCTGACTTTAAAACTAATAATTGTGAATACAAAAATAGTTTAATCCATTAATTGAAAAGAAAAAGCAGTGTTTAAATAGATATAGGATTATACCTTGGGTGCTATTTAAGGTGTTAGTGGCGTTCGAATGCAGCTTTATGAAATTCATAGCCAGGCGTTGAAGTATATCCACTTTAGCGTGCTAATGCAGGTGCTGCTACTGATATAGGTATATTTTTTATGACATGAATGGCGAATATTAGGTAATATGCAGTTTGGGATGCTACTACAGTATGAATGTATTTTGTCGAAATTAATGGTAGATAGATTGGGGGTTTATCCTAAAATATCTAAATGTTATATGTTTCTCAAAAACTAGATTTCTTATATAAATTGTATAGATAGCGGTTCTATATCTATATATAATAGAAGAATAACAATTTAAAATTAAAAATTCGGGAAATGAATTATTAAAAACAATCTTGTAAAAAAGACAATCTATAGTAACTAAAAGGAAATAGAATTATATAATATAGTCAAACAATTTCTGTTTTCAACTTATTATCAATAAATTTATTAAGTTATAAGAAACAAAAATAATTCGCATTCAATAAATCAAAACCATACATTTTTGCTTAATTTTCAACCTGTTCTTAAAAAACATTATATATTACAGTTCTAATTCATGTATTACATTAAAATTTTTCATAGATATTAAATATTAATTTCTATAATTCTAATATGCAATTAATATTTCAATATATGTTCCTAATAATGTAGTATTAAATATTTTAAAAAGTCTTAAAATATAAATATAGTATATAAAAAAATACATTTAAGAAATGCGATATTCATATCCTGCATCAGCAACGATAAATACCACCAAGTTCGAGAATTATTTATATATGATGGTAACTATCTTCTTATATCTTTAACTATTTTTTCAAATATACTTTTCCCGAAAGCATCGCGAAGGGTTCTTTCACGCGGGGCCCTTGGACAAGTTACATAAAGCCAAGTTGCGCAGAGTCAAGTTACATAGGGCCAAGTTGCACAGAGCCAAGTTGCACAGAGCCAAGTTGCACAGAGCCAAGTGGCACAAAGCCAAGTTGCACAGAGCCAAGTGGCACAGAGCCAAGTTGCACAGAGCCAAGTGGCACAGAGCCAAGCTGCATTGCATTGCATGGAGCCAATTCACAGAGCCAAGTGGCACAGAGCCAAGTGGCACAGAGCCAAGGTTAGGTAGAGCTTGCGTAGAGCTTCGGCGCAAGCAGCTATGTAAGTTAGTTTAGGTTTCTAAGGCGCCGGGGTGGGAGTTTGATCATCGCTCGGGATTGCGACCCTCTGCGGAGATCCGCGTGGTCGAGGTTAATACACTGAGGATTTTTCACGATTTCTGATCTGCGCGCGTGGCCCTCTGCGGAGATTCGCGTGGTTGAGGTTAAAAAACTGCGGATTTTTCACGGGTTTCTGCGGTGCCCGCGCGACCCTCTGCGGAGATCCGCGTGGTCGAGGTTAAAAAACTGAGGACTTTACGATTCTTGCAGGGCGCGCGCGACGCTCTGCGGAGATCCGCGTGGTCGATGTCAAAAAACCTTGCGGTGCGCGAGCGAGCCTCTGCGGAGATCGTGCGTCGACGCGCTCTCGCTGTGGTGCCGTGCGAATTCGTCTTAGTCTCGGCGGACCTTCTGCGGAGATCACGCGTGTCGTGCGATTTCCTTGCGAAATGGCCTTTGGAAATTGTCTCGTGGCTTGCGCGCCTGCTTTCGCAATCCCGCGGTCGCGGGTTCCATTCCCCCAGGTCCGCGGCAGCTCCAGCTGGAAAATCGCAACTCTTAAGTACGAAAGTATTTCGCGAATAGAGGAAACTTGTTCAGAGCAACTTGCTAAGAGAACTTGCTTGGAGAACTTTCTCCGAAGAACTCGCGCCAACAACTTGCTCAGATGCGCAACTACACGGAGAACTTGCTAGGATTGCTAGGAGAATTTGCCGCCGCTGCTCATGCTTTCGGGCCACCCATCTTTTAGTTAAGCACAAATATAAAAAATTTAAATAATAATGATAATAATAATAATGATATACTGTAAATATACAAATGGATTTTATATTAAACAAACATGTAACTTATATATATATATATATATATGTGAAAATATATGTAACAGTTATTTCAATCATCAATAACCATTAGATATATCAACAAATATACATATATTGAAAAATAATATTCAAAATTTAGATGTTTTAATCAATAGTCGTATGTAATACAATATTCATTTTTGTAAATAAAATATAGTACCAATATTCCCAGCAATTTCTCATTGTTTTCTCATCTGTTCTTGAAAAAGCTCGCCATGCCCTTGGACACGGAGGCGAGCCCTTCCTGCGACATCCGAAGGGGCAAACCCCCCTGGTTTTGGAGCAGCAAAAAAGGTCAAAACTTGTTGCTTACCGGCAACATGGTTTTCCCCAAAAGTTCCAACTTTAGGAGTGAGATCAGTTCCCATTTCAAGGAAACTCTGGGAATCATTTTGACGTGGACCCCCCGTCCCTATTGCGAGCAGCCCGCGCTGCACGCAGCTCCTTGGCTACCTCGGCAGCTCCGGTGACCTTCTGCTTGGCGTCGGTGGTCACTTGCCGCGCCTGGGGCAAAAGGAAACACGGAGGTGCTCACACAACCGGGTTTTTCGGCGAATTTGGTTCATCGGGCGCGGCAAAAGGAAGCGGGCAGCAATGAGGCATGGCTAGGCCTTTGGGCGAAAAGGGTTGGGCACGGACGGATCCCGAATTTCAACCGTGGCCTTCGGCTAGCTCAGATATCCCAACCAGACGGCTTTTGCGCTCCCAAACGAAACAGACAAGCGTCTTCATGCCCAGTTTAACACGGCCAGCCGGGAGGCGGCCAGCCGGGAGGTTCCTGAAACCATGTCTGAGCTTCACTCCAATCTGGCAGAGCTGCCGGCTGCCGGAGACCTTGCCAAAGTGGCGCTGAAACAACTGAGTTCGCCATGTGTTGTTGACAAACTCACCTAGCCCACATCTTTAGCCAAGGCTCGTGTTCACCATGTGTGTGACGCTGTGCCGGGCTGCCCCGGCCACCTCAGCTGAACACACTGGTGACTCGATCCCGAGCGGATTCGAGGTGCGGGCCGCCTCGGCCTGAGAGCAGCTCTGAACCATGGGAGGCGCAATGCGTCAGTCAGCACACGGACACTCTAAATTGGTATGAAACCCTGACTCCGCATTGGGGTTTGAGTAAACCCGCGGTCCAAAGTGCCCATGGGTTCCGGTGGGTGCGGATTTATGTATTTATTTATTTATTTTATTTTTTAAAAAAAAAATCCGTCCGGGCCAGTAGAATGTCGTATTTTACAGCATTTTCTCGCGAAATTGACGCATTTTACACAAGCCCGTCAACATCACCAGCATCGTTTTCAACATCCCCCGCATGTCCGACCAACATCCCTAGCATCACCAACAAATCGTGGGTAAAAAAATCAAAAAAGTAGCTGGCGGGTTGACGGGGTCAAAGAATGATGATTCAAATAGGAGGGCATTTCAATCCCTGTAAAAAAAAAGACACTAAAAAGTAGCGGGGGGGTTGGGGGGGGGCGGCAGCCCCCCCATGATGTCGGAAGAAGTGATGATTCAAGTAGGGGTGCAATGATTCAAGAAAGGGTGCTATAGAATTTAAAAGGCAGCGGGAGGGTTGGCGGGGGTGGCTTCCCCTATGATGTTCAAAGAAGTACATACATACAGACATACATGGATTACACAGAATACCTAAAATGTTGTATCTTGCAGCATTTTCTCGCGAAATTGGACGCTCGAAAAGTGATGATTGAACTAGGGGTGCAATTCAATCCGAGCAAGATAAATCCAAAAAGTAGCGGGGGGGAGGCGGCAGCCCCCCCCCATGATGTTTGAAGAAGCGTTCATTCAAATAGGGGTGCAATTACTCTGCAAGCAATCTAAACAGTAGCGGGCTTCCCCCCCCATGATGTTTGAAGAAGTGATGATTCAAATAGGGAGGAACTGGTGATGCTGATGATGCGCCACATCCAAAAACCAATGAAAGTGCGCAAAAGCCAATTTTCCCGGACAGGAACTGGGAAAGCAGAGGATGCAAAAAGCCAAAGCCGCCACAAGCCGCATAAACAAGCGAAAAGCCGCAAAGCCAAAATGCCACCTGCCGAAGAGGAATTGGGAATGCAGAGGATGCGAAAGGCCAAAGCCAAGAAGCCGAAAAGCCCAGAAGCTGAGAAGCCAAAAAGCCAAGAAGCCAAGAAGCCGAAAAGCCAAGAAGCCAAAAAGCCAAGAAGCCAAAAGCGAAAAAACAAAATCCTAAAATAAATACCCCTCCGGGTAAAAACTCCCAGCCTGGTGGGCTGCCGAGGACACACCCACCTTGGCAGCACCTGTCAAGGTGCCAGATTTACGACTTCCGCGACTGCAAGACAGGAAGCACTGGGTGCAATGAAACCGCGTAGCCACGGTGTAGCCTCGCCCTCGATCTGAGAGGCTGACTCAGCGCAGAGCTCGCGGCAGTTTTTGCGTACTCTGCCTCGAGCTGCGCTCAGGGGAGCTTCCAACAGACAAGGATGTGAGAACATGCTTCAATCCTTTCAGGTTGAAGGCTGCCAAGCCAGTGCACTGTTCAGGTTAAAAAAACAAATCAATTGCTACCAGGGCGTCGCCCCGTTCTGAAGCCGTGGGCGGACGGCCCAACACATGTCCAAACCCTAGAAGCACCGCTAGTAATTGCCGGCACCTTGAGCACACCGAACAAACGGCATCTTGACTAGAACCAACAGCACCATAGCAAAAACCTTGGCTAGAAGCTACAAGAGCACTCACAACCGCACCCAAACTGACGCGCAAAACAAGTGCCACTAGCAACTGCTACAACACCTTGAGCACACCCAACAGCACCCAGAAACCACCGTCAACTGCCATCGCACCTTGCGTGCACCCTGAAAAGTTCATAGTGGGCTCCGAATGCAAATTCAGCATTTGGACAACAACCCTCGTTTGGGTGAGCAAGCCAGCTCATTTGGGTCAGCAGCCTGGACTAGTCACATGGTTCCGCGAAGGCAAAGATTTGGGCCGCAAGATTGGCAGTACTAGTGCCCAACTTCCCTATGACCTCCCAGAAGCCGGCGAAGAATGTTCACAACTGGAAGGATGCTAAGTGACAGCCGGAGAAGGGGAGCCTAGCACAGGGCCTTTTTGATGGGTAAGCTCGCGGTGTGCGTGGAAACCTGGATTCCGCTCGCAAAATCAAAGAGCTCTTGGACTTTGCTGAGCCCAGCGCGCTCTTGGTGTGGGCCGCCCGGTCCACGCTCTGGCGCGCCTGGGAAGATGCCTCAGTCAAAACTTACTTTCTTACCGAAGAGGGCCCAGGAAAATCAGTGTCTCGCCCAGTTTGCTGAAAATTTCACGAGCCCCGTGCCCCAAATAGACTGCCCAGCGCAAGACAGTTTGACCGAACCTCCTGTGACTGTGAGTCTGAGTTTTAATCCGAGCCCGTTGGTGGACACCATTTAGGCAAGGACTCCTGTCCAACAATTCTTCCCAATTAAAGTTAACGCCTAATTGCGCCAAGGCCAAAACTGCCTGTGGGCCATGGCCGTGGCTGCCCTAGGCTCATTCCTTATCTTGGAGAGGCGTGACCACCCTAACAACCCCCCCCCTGTAACATTATGGCTGCTTCGGCCATGGCACATCAGTATGTGGTTGTGTTATGTTGCGCTGCCTGGTGGTGGTGAGTTGTGTCGCTTTGTGTTGTCTTGCGCAGTGTTGTCGCGCTATGTCTTGTCGTAGCCTCGTCTTGTCTTTTCTTGTCTTGTCCGGTCTTGTGGTGTGGTGTGTTGTGGTGTGTTGTGGTGTGTCGCGTTGTGTTGTCTGGTGTGTCTGTGTGTGTGCGTGCGCGTGATATGTGGTGTCGCGTTGCGCTGCTGTGTTGCGTTGCGTTGCCTTGCGATGTCTTTTCCTGCCCTTGTGTTGTCTTGTCCTGTCTGCGTTGATTGTCTGGTGTGTCTGTGTGCGTGTGGTGTGTTGTGTTGTGTTGCGTTGTGTTGCGTTGTGTTGCGCTGTCTTGTGTTCTGTTGTGTGGTGTTGCGCGGTGTTGCCTTGTGTTGCGGTGTGTTGCGTTGTCTTGCCATGTCTTGTCGCGCCCTTGCTTGGCCTTGCCTTGTCTTGTCTTGTCGTGTGTTGTCGCGTTTTGTCGTGTTTTGTCTTTTCGTGTCCTGTCTTGTTGTGGTGTGGTATGTTGTGATGTGTTGTGATATGTTGCGATGTGTCGTGTTGTCTGGCTGTGCGTGCGAGCGTGCGAGCGTGTGTGCCTGCCTGTGTGTGTGTGTGTGCGAGCGTGCGAGCGTGCATGTGTGCACGTGTGCATGTACGCATGCGTGCATGTGTGCATGTGCTCATGCGCGCATGTGCGCATGTGCGCATGTGCGCATGTGTGCATGTGTGCATGTGTGCATGTGTGCATTTGTGGGTGTGTGGGTGTGTGGGTGTGTGGGTGTGTTGGTGTGTGGGTGTGTGGGTGTGTGGGTGTGTGGGTGGTTGGGTGGTTGGGTGGGTGGGTGGGTGGGTGGGTGGGTGGGTGGGTGGGTGGGTGGGTGGGTGGGTGGGTGGGTGGGTGGGTGGGTGGGTGGGTGGGTGTGTGGGTATGTGTGTGTGTGTTTGTTTTTTTTGCGTGATGTGTTTTGTGTTGCGTTGTGTGGTGTCGCGTCCGTTGTGTTGGGTGTATGTCGTTTGCTGTGTTGTTTTGTGATCTGCTGCGTTGTCTTGCGGCTGTTGCCATTCTGGCTTTAGTTGCCATCCTTGCTGCTGTTGCTGGCCCCCTCGAGACGGGGGGAAGATCGGGGCGTGCTGGCACGGAAATGAACCCGTCATGCCCCAACCCTGGGTTTCTTTGTTGGTTTGCTGGTTTGCTGGTTTGTTGGTTTGCTGGCTGGCTGGCTGGCTGGCTGGCTTGCTTGCTTGCTGGCTGGCTTGCTTGCTTCTTTGTTTCTTTGTTTCTTTGTTTCTTCGTTGTTCTTTGCTTTTGTTGGTCGTGTGGTCGGTCGGTCGCTCGGTCGCTTGCTTGGCTGGTTTGTTGGTTGGTTGGTTGCTTGCTTGGTTGAACATGTTCGGATGGTTCATTTCTGTTGGTTCAAATTTATTTCTGTGTTCGTCTTTGCTTTGTCGCTTGTTGGGATGCGTTTGGTTTGTTTGCTTGTTTGGTTGCTTGTTTCTTTGTTTTGATCCTTCCTATCAAAGGGGCTGGGCACTGGCGTGAAATGCGACAACCAAGAATTAGTTGTTTCACCCAGTCGGATTGGAAGCCTTTCAATTGTGGGCTTACACGCACTACCCCGCCAAACGCAAATACACACACAGAGGCACACACACACACAGAGGCAAACACGCACAAACACAGACAAAGACGCAGACAAATGCACAAACACAAATACCAACAACAAACGCACAAACAAGCGAACTCACAACCACACAGACACACACACACAGACACAGACATAGACACAGGCACAGACACAAACACAGGCACACAGACACACAGACACACCCACACACACCCACACACACACACACCCACGCACGCACGCACAAACACAAACACAAACAAACCAAGGCAGAGACAGGGACAGAGAGAACCGGAGACAAACAACTGACCGACCGACCGACCAACCCAAACCATCCCACCGTCTTGGGCTTCCCCGCCCACCCGGCCGCGTGGGAGGCGGCGGCCGCTGCCCGCTTCATCTCCAAGGCGGCGGTGCCCGCACCCTTGGACGCCGCCTGCGAGGCCTCTCAGGCAGGGCACCGAAGGGGTCCGGCCTTGAGCCTGGCTTGTGCAATCACGCATTCAGACGCCTTGGACACATGGGTGGATAAATAGGTCAACAAAAAGCTGTGTCAAGAAATGGACTCATTCTTTATCCCTTGTGACACTATACAAAAGACTCTGGAACCTTGGCACCTTCCCCCTCGCCCTCAAAGCAAAACGGGCCTAACTCTCTAGGGATGGACCATATGTATCTCCTAGATCACCAGAAGAAGGCGTCCCATCTGTCACACACACACACACGCACCCGCGCCGCATCAACAGCGATGCGGGCTGTATGCTAGGCAAAAGGGTTACGGGTTGCCAAAATGAGGGCCCTTCAAAATGGCAACAGTTTCATGCTGGCTTCTTTAACATGCCCGGTTGGTGGTTGGTTCATTGGCCACTTCCTGACCATGCGGTGTGTGCGCAAACCTCACCAGCCATGCCATTCGGCTGTCATCCCGCCGAGCATCCCGCCGAGTATCCCGTCAGAGCTGCTCGCCAGTGTGGATCCCGCCCAGTTTCCCGCCAGAGCTGCTCGTCAGTGGATCCCGCCGAGTATCCCGCCAGAGCGGCTCGCCAGTGGATCCCGCCGAGTATCCCGCCGAGTATCCCGCCAGAGCGGCTTGCCAGTGAACCCCGCCGAGTAGCCAGAGCAGCTCGCCAGTGGATCCCGCCGAGTATCCCGCCAGAGCTGCTCGCCAGTGGATCCCGCCGAGTATCCCGCAAGAGCGGCTCGCCAGTCGATCCCGCCGAGTACCTCGCCAGAGCGGCTCGCCAGTGGATCCCGCCGAGTATCCCACCAGAGCAGCCCACCAGTAGATCCCGCCAAGTATCCCGCTAATTATCCCAGAGTAGCTTGTCAGTGGATCCCGCCGAGTATACCGCCAGAGTAGCTCTCCAGTGGATCCCGCCGAGTACCTCACCAGAGCAGCCCGCCAGTGCAGAGTAGCTCCCACCAGAGCAGCCCACCAGCGGATCCCGCCGAGCATCCCGCTGAGTATCCCAGAGTAGCCCGCCGAGCGTCCCGCCGAGTATCCCGCTGAGTATCGCCAAGTATCCGGCCAATATCGAGCCGGGGCGGCTCGCCAGTACTCGCCAGTGGATCCCGCCAGCATCCCGCCAGAGCAGCTCACCTGTCTGGATTTGCTTCATGTCCCGCCCGGCGCACAGTTGGGTTTACATTTCATGTTGGTGCCTTCGTGTTTTGAGTGTGCTCGGAAAGGGTGATGCTTGGGTTGTGAAAAGCAACTTCGTTTAATCCCCCGGCGGGTTTCCTTTTGGAAAGGCTTGGCTTTTGTTTACGGAACCGATGTTTGAGTTCTCGAGATCGGCTCCCAGACAAGTGGAGTTTGCAGACAGGTGGATAAGGCTCTCAATGCAAAGCTTGTTGAGCAGTCATAGGCCCCAAGCCACTCGAAAATCATGCTTGAATTCACACAACCGTGTTCACGGTCGTAAGCTCGTGAGTGTGGAGGGTGGGGATTGCTCGAAGTTTTTGGCTTGGCCAGGGAGTCGAAAGTGCTTGCTGATGGCCCACTGCAGCCACCAAACCCCAAAACGCACCGAGTGCAAAACAGGGGTCTAGAAAAAATACCGAATTAAATTGGCCCATCCCCTTCTGCTGTTGGGAAATAGTAAGATGACAGGTCATTTCAACAAAGGCGCGTTCATTACGAAAGCCGTGGTCTGCCGCGTTTGGACCAACCCCCCAGGGCCAGCCTCAGGCGCCATTTCTGAGATGCCTCCAGGCGGCCAAGTGTTTGGCAACCCACGAACCATCCGGAACGTGAGGGTCCTCCCTCCCTTTTCCACAGACCCCTTCAAGATTCCATACTTGTAGTTTGGCATGATCAATGCCTGTGAAGATTCATGACCTGGCCCTCTTTAATGGCCTCCTGCCACACGAGCTTGAACCTACAAGAAGCCAAATGGCCGTTGATCTAAATTCCTTGTTCCTGGAACGGCCATTCTTCGCGAAAAAAAATTTCTCTTTCGCGAAACTTTCGCGACCCTCATCGCGCAGCTACCCTTACGAGAACCACCCCTTTCACAAGTAGAAACTGGAACTGCGAAAGCCGAAGAATGTCCAGGACTACGAACACGGTGTTATTGGTGGCGCCGATAATCATACCCATGCCCTGCCGGCAGGTTTGTTGTATAGAACATCGTAAGGCAACCGCCCCCCTTAAGTTTGCCCCAGCTCGTATTGCTCGTATGCGAACAATGGGTGCGCTGGGGTCATGTGTTGTGTGCCATATGGAGTTCCCTATAAAACTGCAAGTGGACGCAACCCTGTGGTGGTTCATGAGCAGAAGCGCAACAGCAAGTCGCAGCCAAATTTTAGCTGCGTTGGCTTGGTTGCCGTTAGTCTGAAGCACTGTCTGTGCTGCTCCCGGAAGTGGAAGTGCTAGCCCACTGTCTTGGCAGGAGCAGCCCCGTTGGCCAGCCATGTGCGGAAGCGGGCTGAGAGGTCCATGAACTTTCGCGAAACTTTCGCGGATCTTGCGCCAAACATTGGTGGAAATGTGGCTGACAAGTTGGATTCATCCGCGGGCCCAAAGGGGCCCTCAACACTTTAGCGGGGCACTGTCCCATATGTGCGGCGGTCAAAACATGTGTTGTGGTTGGCTGTCATGGCTGGCTGGGGTGTCGCTCTTCAAGGCCCCCTGTCGCTGCACACAGGCCCCCTGTCAGCAAGTCCGCTCGCATGAAAACCACATACCCAATCCCATATGTCCGAGGTCCTATAAGACCAGTGATTCACGTAATGCACGAAAAACTTTCGCGAAAAAAAAAATTACTTTCGCGAAGTCCATCGCGGAGCTTTCGCGGGGGATCATGGATGGTACCAAATGGTCGTCCCCTTCATATTGTAAAGCAAGGACCTTTAGATCAACTCTCAAATGAATTGCTGCTTGACAAGGGCATGTTGGACACACCTTTCTGCACCTGCCGTTGGGAAGGTGTCCTGCGCATGGTGAGCAAGCCCTGACTCACAGCAGGTTCCCTTCCACCTTGGCAGGTTGGCATTTTTGGCAGCCCACGCAAAGAATCAAGAGGCACGGCCGGGCGGGCGAGCGGCTTGGTTGGACGGCTGGTTGTGGTTGGTTCTGTTTGGCTAGGGTTTGGTTCTAGCTGGTCATCGTGGCATAGGGCTGCTTGTGGTTGGATATGGTTGGTTGTGGCTGGCGTTGATGGCCTTTGTGGTTTCTGGTTGCTTTTGGTGAGGCTGGTTGGCTATGCTTGGTCGTGGTTGGTCATGGATGGCTGGGATTTGGGAGCAGTCATGGTTGGTTCTGTTAGTTTATTGGGAGGGGGGGGGAAAATTGGTTCCGGTCTGTACTGTGCTATGGTTGGTTCTGGTTGCTTGTGGTTGCCTATGAATGGCTTGCGGTTGCCTATGCTTTGTTGTGGTTGGTTGCCACGGGTTGTGAGCAGTCCTGGTTGGCTATGGCTTGCCATGGCTAGTTGTGGTTGCTTTTGGTTGCCTTTGTTGCTTGTAGGGTGCGGTGTTGGCTGTTTTCGGGTGTTTTGACTGCTCCCCACTACTTGGACGACCGCCCCACTCAACAAGTAGCTGATATATCCGTGGGGTTGACCCTAGACCTGGGATGTCTGTTGCTTGAGAGGTCCAAGCCACCCCCCTCCCCCTCCCGGTGCTTGCCGCAAAAGTTGTTTTGAGAAGGGCTGCTCCCCCAAGCCCAGGTGCGCGCATCCTGCCTTGCTTCGCAAGGGCCGCCAGAGTGCCAGCCAAGCCTCGAGCGCTTTCCAATCCACTGGCAGCACGAGAGCGGCTTGATACTGTAAGTGGATGTGAATATGTACGTTACATGTACAACTGGATCTTAAGAAATATACACGTTCTTGTGCACGCATTGACACATGTGCTCCTCACTCCTCTGATTTTTGCTTAAACAAATGTGACCTTTGAATTCGCTTTCAACAACCCTCTGGCCGGTGATCCTCTGGTGACTCAGTGACTCGACTTTCTCAGGTGCCGCGCCCAAAGCTCTGCCACCAAACTGCGACACTCGAGGGGGCAGCATCTGACACGCCGGGCATCCAATGTTTTCAGCTACCCGAAGTAAACAGGGCTCAAGGAAAGCCACATGAATGTCAACTCAAATTGGGCACGGGCCACTTTCAGGGAACGCCGCAAAACACAGGATGCCGAATCTGTCGGCTTGGCCTTGGACAACCCTAGCGCCTGGCCCCGTATTTCTTTAGGGGTGCCCTGCTTCAGCTTGGTCGAAAGGGAAACCAAAGTCAAAACCCCAACTTCCCAAAAACGATGAATGTGGGGCAGGCTCAAAACTGGTGGGTGACTGTTTCGAATCACGAAAGAATCCGATGCCATAGGTCTGTAAAACCCTTTTGCAGGAGAGGGGAGGGTCCCGTCTCTGGTGTTACCAGTTGCCTCATGTCCAAGTTGACGCCCCCTGTCCATGGGCCCGGGGAAATCCGAAGCCCGAATCGGGGTTTCGCATGAACTGGTCTAGTTGCCCGAAACCGGGTTAAGCCTTTTAGCTTGGGGGTGTCATGGTGTATGGCTCCAGCATTTGTAGTTCAGGGTTTGCGGGCTTTGTTTGGTTCTCTCGCAGCTGCATTTGGTTTTAGGCGCTTGCTTCTGAGATAGGCCTCCCACCCAAACGGCTTTGCTTGTTGGGTGGGTTGGGGTATGGAGCAGGTCTTGCTCACCGCCGCAAACGAGCCGCCGGCCCAGGGCTGTTACATTTAACTCCTGACAAAGATTCTAGCAACCCCCAAGTGAGGCTCCCACCCCTTGGACGGTAATCAAGCCGAAATCCGTCCAGTCTCGTGGGTCCAACTCCAACTTCTGGAGGCCAGCGCTGTTGCAACCCCATCCGTGCCTTGGCACTGGACGAGGAGCTCGAGGTCCCCTGACACTCGAAGTGCAAAAGCCGGGAGGGGTGCGGTGGGGACCTGCCCGATTCCGATGACTATCCACGCCAACACAACCAACTAGGCCTCTACCCAGATGGATACCCTGATACTGTACCAGCCATGGTCAAAAGCTGCATCCTTGAAACCAGCCTACCTTGTGGCGGGCAAAACTGCAGCGTAGCAACACCGGGACTATCAAACGCCGCAAAGGTGCGGGTGACGCGTGCAGATTCACATGGAACCCAACCTCTGCCCGCCTTAGAACAAACCAAGCTCTGCCGAAGCGGAGCTTGTCAAAGCTGTGGGGCTGTTGGCTTCCAAGTAAAAACCAACCAAAAGTCGGACGTCGCGCATGACCACCCTTGAGTAGCCTCGAGGAGGACCGTTGACCATGACACATCAAAACGAGCTACATCCCGTTTATGCTTGAGGGAATTCAACGCCAGTCATTTGGAGGAGTCCCTGGTTGGTCACACGCCAGTCTGGCGATGTCCGTCTTCCGTGCTAAAATTTCATGGAGCCACAGTCTAGAAAACAGGGGCAATTCGTTCTTGCTGCTTGGGTTCGGGACAACCTGCCAAGAAAAGGAATCAGGATGCAGTTTGAAAGGCAAGGCGCGCACCGCTCCTAGGCATCTGTTTAGAAAATGGATGGCACTGGGAAATGAAAATAAGACTTAAACCAATCCAAGAAACAAGCCCTGGCGACATACATACAAACCCAGGATCAACATTGTCTTGCGAACAAAACAAAAAGTTGTTTTCTGGGACGGGTGGCTTACACCTGAAATCTTCCGGCAGTTTGTTTGATGGAATCCGCCTATTTTCAACCAGTCATTTACCCGAAAGGACACTTCGAGGAAACCAGACCTCTGGTGAGATGCCAGTGCGCCGAGCCGCTCGGAGCTCCTCAGTCAGCAGCTCCAAAAGCTCCCGCCGCCTCATGGGACCCCAACTGAAACCAACGGCCGGCTCCAAATGTCTCTGCCGAAACGCGCCAAGCCCATCTCTTGGGCCCTGGAATTCCGGGCCGTGCTGCGCCCCTTGTTGAAAAAATCCCTGGCCGCGAAATGGTCCGATCCTTCAGATAACCCGGACGGCTTTGACCTTGTGGCCGCCATTGTCCCAATTGAAATTGCGCCAGACCTCTTGGTTCGACAGAAAGTTGACACAAGAAACTGCCAAGTTCAAGGCAATGCTGACTTCCTCAGCCAGAAGCTTCACTGCTCTCGGACCTCCCATCTCTTGTGAAAACCCTTTGTCCCCTTTGTGCTCAAGCTGGCTCACGCCAAGTCGTCTACTAGCGTGGGCTTCCCCAAACAAATGACGGTGTTTTTGTAGCGGGACAATTGGTGGGTTGGATTGGGGGGCCTTAGCCCGAGAGACGCAGCTGAGCTTGCTGATGTGAACCCCGGATTTGTCTGGGAAGGAAGCCCTCACCTGCAAACCACCAACCCCAGGCCACCAATTTCTCCGGTTGCAAAAAGGATGAAGAGATGCCCCATCGCCCAGCACGGTGTGAGGTTTGAGCTCCACCAGTGCTTTTCTCCTGCTCTTTGTTCAGCGTCAAATCACGAATCACAGCAAGTCACCGCGAGGGTTCGAACAGGGGAGCACTCCCCGCCATTCCCCGCCTCTCTGGGTCAAAGTGGGACAGAACTGCGTCGCACTCTTCCGCGGGGAGCCCTTCGAGGTACCCCACCTAAGCCCGAAATTCGAGCGCACAAGCCGAGGGGCCCCTTGTAACCCAAGTGAGGTTTTACTGCAGGGAGCTGTCAGGGTGTCCTTTTGGGATCGCTGGGATTTCCAGGAACCCGGCGACTGTGGTGTTCGGCAAAGGGCTCAGGTGAAAAGCGACCTGCACATCAGCTGCACCTTCACATGCTGCCACCCATCTCTGATTGCAAGGCCCATGGAGGAGTCAAAACTTGGGACCCTCTCAACTGGTTTCCTTTCAGCTTTGTGAACTGTTCCAAACGGGCTCTCAGTTCTGACAAGTCTCCAATCGCAAGCTGCTTCCTTTGTGCCAAAGCCAGCACAGCCGAGGTGTTCGCTCCCACTAGCAGGGGCCCGTTCACCTCTGCTTCCCCTTGCTGGTTGAACATGCACTTAGCCGCGTTTCTGAAGGTTGGACTACAGCTGCCCATCCAGGCCCAACAGTGCGAAAGCCCCAGTACTACAGTTGAGTACAGGAGCCCACCAGTGTGCCCACACGTTCAGAGATGGGCCGATTTGCCCTGAAAGGCTGATCAAAGCAAAAAGGGGCTCCCCTTACCCAGACCTCCCGTGACCTGGAGACGTGTGAAGGGCGCAAGCGCCTGCGCCACATCCCTGTCAAAGTTGTCATCGCGGACTGGTCTGTGAACCGACCTTGGTGACGCTATGAGCAAGAACCCTGCGCCCTCTCCCACCCATACGGCTCCTGACGGAAGGTCCTTGCAAAAGGAAATTAAAATTGTATTCCTCAGGTGTATGTCGCCAGTGCTCGACTTGGTTGAAGGTGTTGTTAACCCCTGGGCTACGCTTCAGCCCGAACTTGCCATGCACGTCCAACAGTGTATGCAAGCTGACCAAACGGCACAACACAAGCAGGCGATAACTCTTTTATCCAAGCATTGTGTTGGTGCCAGGGACTCATCTTCCCTTTCATGAGTTCCAGGTTGCGTGGTCCTCCGTGCCACCCACTTCAAAAATCCTGGACAGGAAAATAACCGGTGTGCAGACTGATTGCGCCCCCCTTCGGCCGGGGCCGGAGGCACCCAGGCCTCAGGGAGTCTGCCACCTAAGGAAAGTGAGTCAGGTCACGGGAGCTTGGGTGGGTCCGCGCTTCGGTCAAACGTATCTCCATTTAGGAGACGCGGAAGAAAGGTAAAATCTTCACACAGTTCCGGTTTCGGAACTCTGTGCGACTGATCAAATCCTGCAAAATCAGGGTGGGTTAGTTCGTCCGCCCACATATTGAATTCACGAGGCACATGATTGACTGCCAGAGAGCATCCGTGCCTGTGTAGCAGGAGTACCAGCTCCATCAGGATAGCCGCGGTGTAGGGCATTGCCATCACGTTGCCCTGGTTGTCACTGCCTGCCGGGAGTCTCACCCTGGATGTACGACAAGCTGGGCTATTCCCACGACCAGATCGTGAAGCTGGGCTGCTCCCCCCCCCAGGGTGCCTCCGGCCCTGGGGGGGCGGCGGCCAAGGAGGCGGACCCGAAGGCCAAGATCATGGCGGGCGCGGGTGTCCGCGCTGAGGTCCACGGACCAGGGCACACGGCGCTACCCGCCCATCACCACGGCCACGGTGACGGCAGTGGCGGGGACGAACTACATAAAGAAGCACTTCCCGAAGGAGGCAGAGCATGTGTTCTGGGGATCGGTGGAGTGTGGCTTGGTCCTGCCCAGCATTAGTGCCTGGGAGGTTGTGAGCAAGGAGAAGTTCAAGACAACAGGGGGCTACATGTGCCGGTTTTGCCGTGGCTTCTGGAAGGCGGGGTGGCTCCCGGCTGTTGCAGATCACGGGGTGGCACAAGGACAAGGCGACGTGCCTGCAGCTGGTGGTGGACGAGCGCCCGGAGGCGCTGTACAACCAATGGATCAAGGACCGCATGGAGTTCTACAAGCGGTACAGCCCACGGAGCCGCCTCGGGACGAGCGACTGGTCTGGGGGGATGCGAGCCCCCCGCCTTGTGGACGGTCATCCTGAGCAACCCGGAGAAGTCGGGCTTGACGGCCATCCAGTCGGTGGCGAAGCAGGCCATCCTGAGGGGGAATGAAATTTTCCACTTCCTGCTTCCGGTGCCCTGAGACGCGCAGGGATTTGGAGGATCACTTTTCCATGGGACTGGGTGCCTCCGGCCCCGTCCCGAGGGGGAGGCTTGTTTGTCTTTTGTGTTTGATGTGGGTTGGTTTGAGTTGCCTCTTGGCCTTTTGGCGTAAGGGATCCCTGTTACTCCGGAGGCGCCCGCAGGATCTCCCTTTGACTCGCAGACAGCTGTCGAGGCATGCCGTGCCCCACGCCCCGCGGAGAAAAAGTAACGAAAGGCGGCGCGAACGGTCGGGCGGGGATCCCTCCGTTCCAACGGGGTTTCGGGCCCCTTTCCCCCCCCCTTTCCTGTGGCTTTTGGGTGGGGGTTTTTGGGTCTGGGGATCCCTTTTCTTTCCCGCTCTGCTTCTACTGACCCAAACATTTTGGATCTGAACCTGTCATGCCTGCAGATATTGCGCACTGCAAGCAACTGCACTCTGCCTGCCACTGCACTTTGAGCTGCACATGATACGCTGTAACATTAGGGCAAGGAGATTGCTTGGCTCAAGGATGGCTCAAGGTTCTGATGTCATTGCCAGGGTCTCAACCCAGTTTCGTATGAGGCCACCGTTTACGCGGCTATGGGACCGGATCCCGTGGGTACTATGGGACACGCTGTCTGACGAATCCTTCTCCCCGAGGCAGACGGATGGGGAACTGATGGTCCTGATGCGCCTGCGTCATGGTACCCCAGAGGAGGTACGCAGGTTCGGAGGGGAGGCAGCCGTTATCTTCTCTCGGATATTGGAGGACTCGGACATTTCACAGGGACCGGAGGACCATCTGGTTCCGTCGGACTACTTCAACAGCCTGGTCACAGCGGCGGCAAAACGCCTTCCTCAACCGCTGTCGGCAGATGACTTGGCGGACCTGTGGGATAACATGTGGAACCTGCTCCACGCGGCGTCAGAGGGCAAGCCCACTGGGAAACATACCGCACTGCGATGGTACTTGCCGCCCCCACTTCAGCAACCAGAATTTCTCAAGTGGCGTCACTGGCGACCCAGCAGAGTCAGGGAAATTGAGCCCACGACGCAGCGGGCCCTGGAGCTCCACCTACGGGGGAAGTGGGCGGAGTGGCTCCTTGGCTCACTTGGTCCCGTTTGCGGAACACATCCCCCACCTGAAGGACCTCCTGGGGGAGGACTTCCGGAAGGAGGCCCTGGACCTGCTGGGGGACACTAGGTTCCGGGCGCTACGGCAGCATTGCCTGGCATACGAGAACCTCAGGAAGAAGGGTTTCACGGTGACTCCATGGCAAAAGCGTCACTCCTTACAAACTGAGGCAGGTCTGGAACACCCTCAAGTGGTACTTCAAGACTTTTGGCATGCTGAACGTGGATGAACTCCACCGCCTCAAAGCGAAGAGGAGTGCGCTGGAGGAGTCCGCCTGGGCCTCCGTGACCAAGCCCATGGCCTCCGTGAGTGCTTTGCCCAGGTACTGCTCCCTGAGCTTTTCCCGGAATAACCTTCCGGAGGGCGGAGAACCCCGCGTTTGCCACCTCGTCCGCCGGCACGGACTGCATGCCCTCCTGGATCGGGGCAAGGACCGCCATCTCATTGTCCAGAAGCTCGTCCGTGATGATCTCCTTGTGCAACTTCCTTGCCGCCACCTCTTCCGGGGCCAACTTTCTGGCCAGGACCTCTTGGAGTGCGGCCTTCTTCTTGATCACCGCATCGATCTGGGGGTGGTAGAGCTTGAAGCTCTGGGCCTCCGCCTCCTGGAGGGACCGCTGCACTTTCACCCGCACCCGGTGGTCCGCCTGGATCTTGGTGGCCTCCGCATCCGCATCCATCGTGAGGATCTCCTGCCTGATGTCCACCCGCTTGTCCAAGGGAACCACGTCCGCCATCGTGATCTCGTCCATAGAGTCCGTCTTCGGTGGGGGCCTCCCCAGATTGGAGCCATCCACCAACTTCCGGTCCGCTGCCTTCTGGGATTCGCCGGGGCCGGAGGCACCCTGGCTTCCCCCGTCCTGCTGCTGGAACCAGACCGGCTTGCTGTCCAAGATCCGCAAGTGGTAGGTGATGCCCTCGGACTCGTAGGTGGCCGAAGGCGCCTGGTATGGAACGGACTCCAAGCCCGGGCAAACCCAACACAGCTTGGCCGCCTCCGGCCACCCAGTGCCGCACGACTTGCACATGCGGTCGTAGTCTGCCTGCCCGGCATCCAGCCTGCGCATGCGCTGGGCGCCAATCCCCACCTTATTTTGCTGGAACTGCGAGCGCCACACCTCCTCCTGCCGGAGCTGGATCTTCATCGGGACATAGGCCTCCAAGATGCGGAGAACCAAGTCCTCCGTGAGGCCCTTGCCGACAAACTTGTGGAAGAGGGCCCATTTCCAGCACCGTTGTGTCCCGCAGCAAAGCCGCGGCTGAAGCCGGCAGCAGCGGGAAGGCGTCCGGGAGGTCCACCACCTTGAAGTAACCAGCCTTGCTCACCACCGGTTCGAGGGTGACTAGCTTGTTCTCCACCGCGTGACTGGGTTTCGAGGCCGCCACAAATCCTTTCATCTTCTTGGCCTGCGGGGCTTCGTCACTGGGTACCGCATCGCCCATATCCACGTCACCCTCGTCCGCGGGGCCGGAGGTATTCTTGCCGGACTCGGGGCGGTCGAGCATAAACTGCAGGTGCTCCAGGGCCTTGGAGAGGCTATCCACCACGTCCGCTGCCGTGCCCTCCGGGGGGGTGGAAGGTTCCGCCAACACCAAGCCTGCGGCCACTGCTGCCTCCTGGTCGCGCGTTTCCTGCGCCTCCTGGGTGGCCATCGCCACATCCGCCTCCGTGACCTGCTGCTCCTCCACCAGCTCGAACGAAGACACGGTAGACACCGAAGAGGCCATTGCAATGGGTGTTTTTAAACTAGGGAGGGTTCACAACAAACCCAAGGCAATGCTTGAGCCAAAATGGCATATACGCCATGTTGGCCAAGCATTGCCTACACAGTACATGTTTCCACATGTTCCAACATTAAACAATTTTGAGGCGTACCCCTGTCAAGAGGAAGCCCAAAAGGTGCTTTCCTTGGGGCCTGCTACGCTGATTTGGATGTGGTTTTCATGCGGTCCGGGTAGGGCTTTGGTTGGGACATTTGGGCGTGTCTGTTCTTGGGAGCACCTTTTGGGGCTGGTTCTAAAAGGAAGTCAAAGCGATCCTTCAATAAAGAGACACGCCCACTGTTCTTTGGAGCCCACCAACGGGGGTAGCAAGCGGAACCATGCGTCGAAAGGCAGACCGCAAGGCACCCTGAGTTGCAAGGCTCATGGCCACTTGCTTAACTCCGAAGGCAACCTGCCGAGTACTGGTGTACTGGTGACCCATAAGCCTTCATACTGGTTGCTTAACAGCTGGTGTCCCCATTGAGAGGGAATCCTTCACTTTTTGGGAGTATCCCCACGCACTCTCAACAGCCAGCGCGTCAAAACACTAGGCAATGCTTGCAGCTTGGGCCGCTCACTTCCTCGCTCGGCAAGCGCACCTTCACGAACCGTTGTGCCAAGACAAACTGCCGCCAAGTATTGTCTCGTCCTTTTCGGGGATCTGCAAATGCCCTCAAATACCCGAATATCCTGAATATCCTAAACAAGCGAACAAATATCGAATGGGTGACCTCGCCCAAAAACAGGCAGACTGCAGACTAATCAAACCATCCAACCAGTGCTTACCCCAACCCCCGCAGCAAGAACTGGGCCACTGGCACAGGCACGGCAAACTGCTCACGGACCTTAGCTCAGCTTGAGCCCAGAAATGCATACATCAACCGCGGAAGCCAGCGGGCACGTCACAAAACAAGGCACACTATTTTCCCGAAGTGTCGAAGGGGTAAAGGCAAAAGGATTCTTATTCGCTGGCGAGTCATGGCGCAAACTGCTGTTGTGACAACTCATCTGGACCTGCAATATCCAGGGGCAGGTGGGGATCTAAGAGTGGGGTCAAAGTCACTGCGACTTTGGGGACCCACTGCCGGCTTGTCATTGATGAGCCATGTGTCCACAATGTCGCCACCGTCCTGCAAACCAAAAAACAACAACCCCGACTTAGGGAATTGGAGGCTGGCAGCCTTAAGCTGTGTCGAAAGTGAAGGATTCCGCCAAAGACGGGGTGCCAGCTATCAATAACCGGAGGCGTATTAATCCGAAATCAACATTACGACGGCTCGCCAGCCAGACCTGTCAAGCTTCGATACCGCTTGCCCTTAAACCCAGCCCTGCCTGGGCCGAAGCCTCCACCAGCTCTGGCTCCCTCTCGCTGGCTTTGCCAGCCATGTCCTCTTGAGCCTTCTCCTCTTCAACCTTTCTCTCACCCTCACCGATGTCAAGCGCTTCATCGGCCTCCCCAACCCGGTCCCCAAATCCGGGCTTCACCTCATCGAGCTTCTCCGGGAGCGTCTCCGCAAGCTGCTCAGAAAGCTTCTCCTCAGAAACCTGCTCCGCGGCAACCTTCTCAGCCTTGCCAGCCTTCTCAACCTCTTTCCCAGCCTCCTCGACCTGCTCCTTACTCTTTGGCCCTGCCTCACAGCTTTCACTCACAGCAGGCTGCTCGGGTTCCACGGTCTCTGGCATCGTAGCCGGTCCGCCACTCTCGTTCGCCCGCTCAGCGCAAGCAACAGGGCCAGCTGCCTCCCCTGGAGATGGACTGAACGACATATTCAGGCCATTGTTGGTTTGCTGTTGCTGTTGCTATTGTTGTTGCGGCTTCTGCTCGGCATTGCTATTGCGATTGTTTTTGTCCTTGCTGCTGGTATGTTCTGGCTGACGTTTTTCGCCTGTTCGTCGTCGTTCTCTTGCTATTGTTGCTGTTCCGGCTCCTATTGTTCCTGTTCCTGCTGCTGCTGTTGTTTTTGTTGTTGTTGTTGTTGCTGCTGCTGTTGCAGCTGCTCTTGTTGTTACTATTCTTGCTCTTGTTCTTGTAGTTCTGGTTGTGGTTCTCGTTCTGGTTCTCGTTTGCGTTCTCGTTGTCGTTCTCGTTGCGCTCTTGTTGTCGTTCTCGTTGCTGTTGCCGTTCCCGTTGCCGTTGTTATTGTTGTTGCTGCTGCTGCTGCTGCTGCTGTTGTTTTGCTGTTGCTGTTGCTGTTGCTGTCGCTGTCGCTGTCGCTGTCGCTGTCACTGTCGCTGTCGCTGTCGCTGTCGCCGTCGCTGTCGCTGTCGCTGTCGCTGTCGCTGTCGCTGTGGCTGTCCCTGTCGTGGTTGTGGTTGTGGCTGTGGCTGTGGCTGTGGCTGTGGCTGAGGCTGTGGCTGTGGCTGTGGCTGTGGCTGTGCCTGTGGCTGTGGCTGTGGCTGTGGCTGTGGCTGTGGCTGTGGCTGTGGCTGTGGCTGTGGCTGTGGCTGTGGCTGTGGCTGTGGCTGTGGCTGTGGCTGTGGCTGTGCTGTGGCTGTGGCTGTTGCTGTTGCTGTTGCTGTTGCTGTGCTGTGCTGTTGCTGTTTGTTGTTGTTGTTGTTGTTGTTGTTGGTGGTGGTGGTGGTGGTGGTGGAGTTGGTGGTGTTGTTGTTGTGGTTGTCCTTGTTGTTGTTGTTGTTGTTGTTGGTGGTGGTGGTGGTTGTTGTGGTGGTGGTGGTTGTGGCTGTGCCTCTGGCTGTGGTTGTCGAGGTTGTTGTTGTTGTTGTTGTTGTTGTTGTTGTTGTTTTGTTGTTGTGTTGTTGTTGTTGTTGTTGCTGTTGTTGTTGTTGTTGTTGTTGTTGTTGTTGTTGTTGTTGTTCCCTTCCCCACATCTTTGTGTGGGGTTCTTACTTTTTCCGCTCGTCGTCCGCGCGCCGCGTCTCCTCCTCCTCCTCCTCGCCGTCTCGTCTCCTCTCACTCAACTCACTCACTCACTCACTCACTCACTCACTCACTCACTCGCTCACTCACTCACTCACTCTCACTCACTCACTCACTACACTCACTCACTCACTCACACTCACTCACTCACACTCACTCACTCACACTCACTCACACTCACTCACTCACACTCAGTCACTCACACTCACTCACACTCACTCACTCACACTCACTCACTCACTCACTCACTCACTCACGCTCACTCACACTCACTCACTCACACTCACTCTCATTCACTCACTCTCATTCACTCACTCACTCACTCACTCGCTCACTCACTCACTCACACTCGCTGACTCAGGGCAGCTGTCTAGAGGGACAGGATGTTGTCGCGCGCGCGGCGGGGGGCGTGCGAAATCGTGGCAGGCGCAGCACTTTGGCGATGCCGTTGCGAAATCGTGGCAGGCGCAGCACTTTGGCGATGCCGTTGCCGAAGTCGTGGCAGGCGCAGCATTCTGTGCATCTGGGTGTGTGTTTGTGTGGCAGGGGTCGCATTCGGCAGCTGTCTAGAGGGACAGGATGTTGTCGCGCGCGCGGCGGGGGGCGTGCGAAATCGTGGCAGGCGCAGCACTTTGGCGATGCCGTTGCGAAATCGTGGCAGGCGCAGCACTTTGGCGATGCCGTTGCCGAAGTCGTGGCAGGCGCAGCATTCTGTGCATCTGGGTGTGTGTTTGTGTGGCAGGGGTCGCATTCGGCAGCTGTCTAGAGGGACAGGATGTTGTCGCGCGCGCGGCGGGGGGCGTGCGAAATCGTGGCAGGCGCAGCACTTTGGCGATGCCGTTGCGAAATCGTGGCAGGCGCAGCACTTTGGCGATGCCGTTGCCGAAGTCGTGGCAGGCGCAGCATTCTGTGCATCTGGGTGTGTGTTTGTGTGGCAGGGGTCGCATTCGGCAGCTGTCTAGAGGGACAGGATGTTGTTGCGCGCGCGGCGGGGGGCGTGCGAAATCGTGGCAGGCGCAGCACTTTGGCGATGCCGTTGCGAAATCGTGGCAGGCGCAGCACTTTGGCGATGCCGTTGCCGAAGTCGTGGCAGGCGCAGCATTCTGTGCATCTGGGTGTGTGTTTGTGTGGCAGGGGTCGCATTCGGCAGCTGTCTAGAGGGACAGGATGTTGTCGCGCGCGCGGCGGGGGGCGTGCGAAATCGTGGCAGGCGCAGCACTTTGGCGATGCCGTTGCGAAATCGTGGCAGGCGCAGCACTTTGGCGATGCCGTTGCCGAAGTCGTGGCAGGCGCAGCATTCTGTGCATCTGGGTGTGTGTTTGTGTGGCAGGGGTCGCATTCGGCAGCTGTCTAGAGGGACAGGATGTTGTCGCGCGCGCGGCGGGGGGCGTGCGAAATCGTGGCAGGCGCAGCACTTTGGCGATGCCGTTGCGAAATCGTGGCAGGCGCAGCACTTTGGCGATGCCGTTGCCGAAGTCGTGGCAGGCGCAGCATTCTGTGCATCTGGGTGTGTGTTTGTGTGGCAGGGGTCGCATTCGGCAGCTGTCTAGAGGGACAGGATGTTGTCGCGCGCGCGGCGGGGGGCGTGCGAAATCGTGGCAGGCGCAGCACTTTGGCGATGCCGTTGCGAAATCGTGGCAGGCGCAGCACTTTGGCGATGCCGTTGCCGAAGTCGTGGCAGGCGCAGCATTCTGTGCATCTGGGTGTGTGTTTGTGTGGCAGGGGTCGCATTCGGCAGCTGTCTAGAGGGACAGGATGTTGTCGCGCGCGCGGCGGGGGGCGTGCGAAATCGTGGCAGGCGCAGCACTTTGGCGATGCCGTTGCGAAATCGTGGCAGGCGCAGCACTTTGGCGATGCCGTTGCCGAAGTCGTGGCAGGCGCAGCATTCTGTGCATCTGGGTGTGTGTTTGTGTGGCAGGGGTCGCATTCGGCAGCTGTCTAGAGGGACAGGATGTTGTCGCGCGCGCGGCGGGGGGCGTGCGAAATCGTGGCAGGCGCAGCACTTTGGCGATGCCGTTGCGAAATCGTGGCAGGCGCAGCACTTTGGCGATGCCGTTGCCGAAGTCGTGGCAGGCGCAGCATTCTGTGCATCTGGGTGTGTGTTTGTGTGGCAGGGGTCGCATTCGGCAGCTGTCTAGAGGGACAGGATGTTGTCGCGCGCGCGGCGGGGGGTGTGCGAAATCGTGGCAGGCGCAGCACTTTGGCGATGCCGTTGCGAAATCGTGGCAGGCGCAGCACTTTGGCGATGCCGTTGCCGAAGTCGTGGCAGGCGCTGCATTCTGTGCATCTGGGTGCTCTGTAATCGCATCCATACAAGGGGCGCACGGTACATGTGTGTGGACATTTGGGAAAAACATAGCATGTGGGGTTATCCGGTCCTTTAATTGTTGTTGTTGTTGTTGTTGTTGTTGCTGTTGCTGCTGTTGTTGTTGTTGTTGTTGTTGTTGTTGTTGTTGTTGTGGTTGTGGTTGTGGTTGTGGTTGTGGTTGTGGTTGT
>CAUJNA010002546.1:818758-831258 GCA_963377175.1 Effrenium voratum
CACTTGGTGCTTAGCTGCGCAAGAGCACCAAGCCAGCCTTCCTCAGATGCAGGCTCCCGTGCTGGAGGGTCGAACGTTCCCGCCTGCACATGTCCAAGGTCGGAGTGGCAAGTGCCCGACACCGTCGATGCCCAAAAGCAGAAGGTCATGTGTGTGTCATCAGAACTTGGCATAGGGCCCGATGTGCAAACACTGCCGCATCCATTTAGAGTTGGGGGTTGCTTCGGGCTCCTGCGATGGAATTGGGGATGAGAGAGTGGCTTTGCGGGTATGGAACTTGGAATCGTCCAACCAATGCTTCAAGTCGGCTTGCAAACCCAGTAGCGCTGTGGCTGCGCTTCCCGCTTCCAGCGTTTTCTGTGTGTGTGGGCGTGTCTTTTTTGACGTCTGCAATTTCATCAGTCAGTCAGGCTTATCCCAACAAGTCTCAGAAGCAAGGCCTCTTCGAGGCCGACTTTCTTAAAATCAGTGCAAATGATGGAAGCGCAAGCAGGGAGGGCATCCACGCACATTTCTGCGTGGCAGTCTCATCACCCTTGGCCTGCGCAAAAAAAAAGCTCTAGAAAGGCCTCTTCGCCTCTTCGAGGACTTTCTTAGATCAGAACAAAGGACGGAAGCACCAGCGAAGCGGGCGCCATCACTTATTTGTCCTCCGGCACTTTCGCCAGCTTCTGCCTGAAAAACAAATCTCAAGCAAGGCCTCTTCGAGGCCGGCTTTCACAATCATTGCAATTTGTCCAAGCAGCGCCTCGACGCATTAGAAACATTCTTGCACGTAGCCCTGCTCCGCATTTGGCTTCTCCTCGGCAAGCTCTTCGACCTCTTCAAACTCAAAGTCAACGCCACGCAAGTCGTGGCCCGGAGAGAGGAGCCTACGATCCTCGATGTCGCCCAAACGGTGGCAAATCAGGCTCACTTGCTTGTGCACGATGTCCATCCTGTCGGTTTTGGACTTTTTCTGGCCCCCACATAGACTCGAAGACAATTTTAAAAGGGTCCTGAAAAGGAGACTTATCAGTTGATTGTTTGGTTTTAAACCGATTGATTTTCAGAGAAAAACAAAAAAACAACCCTTATCCTGGCAGTGGGTGTCAAAGGAAGTGCAATGATCTTCAGCAAGTTCCGAAATGCCGCAACAGCCTTCTCTCCTTGGATGTCGCCCATGCTAGTGAGCTCCTTGCTAGATGGGAACTGGCAGGTGCCATCGTTGATCGGCACCACCAGGACCTGCTCCTGCAGAAGGACTACGCAGTCCGCAAAGGTCGCATCCAGAAACGCGCCTTTGCTCAGGATCACCAGCGCGTGGCTGGACAGCTTGGCCTGCTGGATCTCCGAGGGAAACCGCACGAAGTGCACAAGCTGCTGCAGCTGCGACTGCACCAGCATCTGCAGCACCAAGCTGGCTGAGATCACTTCTGGCTCTTGGCAGCTGCAAATCAAGATCCTAGCATCCGAGACATCAGTGAAGAGCTTGGATGAGAACAAGCCGCCTGACAATCTAACCGCAATCTTCGTGAGGTCACGAGCGTTGGTCCACTTGGGTTGCAAGGGTTCTGCAAGCTTCAGAATCATTGCCTGCTGGTTGGTCAGCGTGTCCTTCCGATTCACAGTGCAAGGAGCGAAGGATCTGATGTGACGCAGCGCTTCCTTCACGTAATCCATTCTCAAGCCGTAGCTGCTCAGGCTATCCTGCTGCTCCTCGCTCCAGCTGGACTCGATGTGGTTTAGGCCATCCTCGCAGGGAAAGGCAAAGTTGTCGCAATAGAGAGGCAGCACCAGCACCTTGCTCCTGTAGGCTGTGGTCATCTCCGCCACGCACCACACGCGCTGCAGGGTTTCTGGGGTAAGCACCGCCACCAGCGTCCTGGTGCGAAAGCGGATGGTGTCGAAGATGGTGGTCACATCCTCCAAGCAGTCCGAATCCAGAAAGATGTTGCAATTGGTGTGGCTGCTCAAGGTGAGCTTCATCAGCCGGCAGAATGCACCAGCGCCGGATTTGTGATGGCAGAGAAACATGTCGAATTGTTGAGCCCCTTGCAGCGAAAGAGCGAGGGAGCACATGGCCGCAAAGAAGGTGCAAGTGGGCAAAGCTACGAAGCAGGCGGAAATGAGGATAGACAGCAGGCGGGTTGCGTCTTCATCGTCGATGATGAGCAAGGGAGAAACCAAGTTCAGCAGCAAAAGCGTGCCAGCTGATAGGGCGAGGTCGTTGTAGTTAGCCATCTTGAAGCGCCACGGCCAGAGAAGGCACAGCGAGGCCTGCCTCTGTGTGTCTGTGTACATCAACCCCGCTCATGGACTGCATTTTAAGAGCGTCCAGCCCGCCTTTAATACATTTGGGTCTATCTCCAACTAAGACCTGCGCACCAAACATGTTTTACAAACCACCCTTTTGCTCAGGACCCGCCCCGCCCCCGGCCCATACATTTGACAAAGCAGATCCTGCCTCAACCAGAGCACCACAGCCATCATTCCAACCTGCAAAGCCGGAGCAGAAACCATCATGATAGGAATCAGGGCGGTGAAGAGGTTGAGAATGCACAAGAGGAGGCCAAAGTAGAATCTCTGCGGAACAAAGCGAACAAATAAG
This sequence comes from Effrenium voratum, assembly GCA_963377175.1. Classification (NCBI taxonomy): domain Eukaryota; class Dinophyceae; order Suessiales; family Symbiodiniaceae; genus Effrenium; species Effrenium voratum. The sequence continues at coordinate 821,349 of CAUJNA010002546.1, forward strand.
AAAGACCAAGTATCAAAGCTTTGCAAACCGGCCGGAGACTTCAACCAAATGGGGTACTGCCATGTACAAAAGGCCACGGCGGCAAGAGTGGCAGAGGGGAAAACCAGCACTCCAGCAATCGACATGGCCACCATGACAGCATGTTCGCTCGTCCAACAGGTCACGTCTGGCCGTGCACGCACCGTGGCCAAGCCGTTGGGGTTCCCCCGGCACTGGAGCGGCTGGAGGATGATCAGCGTCAGGGAAGTCAGCAATGCCACCAGGAGCATGCCATGGAGTGCAATGTACTCGCTCACGGAAGGCGACGGCATCCGGAAAATCCTTCGGAACAAAGGCCAAAGGAGAATAGTCGCCACAAAGAAGACTGGGTAGATCAGCAGCTGGGCTCCGTACTCCATGACCGCGGATTCTGAGCTGAGGAAGCAGGAGAGGTGCAGCCGGTCGATGTCGAGGGAGAAGACTGAGAGAAGCTCCAAGAGCGTCTTTGCGGGGTCTGTGAGGTCCAAGGAGAATTGGGCGATGGCCTCCACGGACTGCATGCAAACAACCACCTGGCCGAACATGACGCCAAGCACAGCCACTGTGAGCGCAGCTTTTCGAAAGTTCGTGCCAATCCACTTCACAGCCTTCAGCCCAGCCCCAATCATGGCCAGCAGCAGAAGCCAAGTTGCAACTTCCCAGGGCTTGCACTCAACGCAGCTCCCGTCAGAACTCGACTGCGTCCCCGCTTTGCAACTGCTGCAGCCCCGCCGTACACGGCCCAGCACGCAACTCCCTGGCGGCCCCTCGGGACAGTGATGGTGCTGCTTACAGAGGAACACTGAGAAGCTGCCATCATGAAGCTCCGCGTACATTCCTGCCAGCTGCTTGGGAGGAGTCCGGCCACCAGTGCACTCGAGCCCCTTGGGGCACACCCGGCACGTGTCGCCGTCCAGGTACAAACCCGGAGAGCACTCGCAATCTTCGCTTCGTGAAGCGCTGCGGATCAGAGTGGTGGTCCCCGTCGCACACTGGACACATGAGGACTTGCCGAACTTGTCTTGAAATGTGCCCTGCGGGCACACTTCGCACACAACGGCGCCATCCCCCGCGGAGAAGGTTCCTGGCGGACACTGCGTGCACTCACGGCTGCCTACAGAGGGTTGGCTGAACCCCGGCGAGCAGGGCCGGCACTCTGCGGTGCTGCCAAGCACATCCCAGATGCCAGAAGAGTGCGTGCCTGGCAAACACGTGCGACAGACCGACTCGTTTGAGCGGTTGCGTTGGAAAGTCTGGGTGGAGAGGTCGAAGAGCCCCTGGCCGTAAAAGCAGCTGGACTTTCTTGGGATCCAGCTGTGCCACCTGTCCTGGTTGCGCAGCCAAGTGCAGGCCACCTCCTCAGGAGTGCGCCTCTGCTGCTGGACCTTCAGCTGGAACTCCTCAGCCTCCTCCACAGTCCACCAAGACCTCTGCAGCATTTCCCGAACATCAGGAAGCCAGCGCTCCAGGTCCCGCGTGACCAGCTTGCTATATGGCCAGGCTGGGTCTTCGTGCGTCCTGAAGCCTTGCTCGAACAGCTCTTGGTTGAACGCGGGAAACTGCAGGAAGACCGGCTTCAAGTTCAAGTTGTCTGCTGTTGGACTCTGGCCGTGCCAGATCACAGGCTCATCGCCCAACCTTGACATGAAGTTCAGGTTCTTGGCAATGGCTATGGCCCAAGGCAAGCGCCACGCAGCGGCCTTCTGCATGTACTCCAGGAACACATTGGGCCTCCGCCGAATCAGCACAGGGATGCACGTCTCCGGGCTGCTGCGGCAAGCTGGCGCGAGCCACCAGTGGCCCTCAGAGCATGTGGGAAGCTGCATTTGTTCACCCTGCGTGATGCCATCCATGTCCCCGGAGATCTCAACGTACTTCTCAACCCAGTTGGGGATCCGAATTGAAACGTAAACCCAAAGATCTTTTTCCAACTTACTGCACTCATACAGCTCATCCTTAGTGACCTCGGAGATGTTCGCAAAGAACTTCTTGGGGGTGGAAAAGGACTGGTTTGCAGAATAGGTCCGGTAAAAGTCCAGGGAGATTGCGTCTTCCTGCCAAGCCTGCGTGAAGACTCCTTGAGCTATCTGCGGGCCTCCAATCCTCATGACGCCAAGATGTCCCAAGTCCTCAATGAAACCGCCCAGCTTACTGGCTTGAAGTTCATGGTAGAAATTGAGCTCGTCCATGCGGCCTTCTACGAGATGCGCCCCAATGGAGACATGGAGCTGGTTAGGATGACTGCCGCATTGGGTGAAGTTCTCAGGTGCAGGTCCGGTGAGGTTCTCGGTGCAGCCAGCAAGCGCTAAGAATGTCCGGTTGTGGCGGTTTGGGATAGGATGCGGTTCGACATGCACCTCTGTATTAATGCCAAGCAGCTCCTCCACAATAATCTTGAGGACATATGTTGCCACATCTTCGGCAAACCCAGCCCCAATGTCCCAGAATTTCAGAGGGCTACTCCCACTGTCGGTGATCATTGGCGCGCGCTGGTTCTGAGGAATGGCATCTGCCAGACAATCAACAGCCGCCCCGGTGGAAAATACGCAAAGGCACACAAGACGCTGTAGTCCATGGCTCCGTTTGCTTCGCATTGCAGGTGTTTGATGTGTGGTCATGGCTCCCGATGGCTTTGTGTGTGTGTGGGTTTGTACATGAAAAGGCTACATCCTGGCTGGCGAGGCACGGGGTGTCCACGCTTGATCAAGTCATGCTGCAAGAAACCTGGCAATGCCCCAAAGCTCGCTTCCAAGTGGAAAGGTCCTGGCAAATGGGTATGCGTCAAAGTAGGGGGACCCCCAACAAATTCGACTTGCTTCTGGCTTAGACTAACCCCAAGTTTACCTCAAAAACCATCACGTACACACACACACATAGACACACTCGCGTGCACACACAGACACACATAGCTCAAGAAAAATACCAGCTCGGAGTGCCTAACTGCTGAAACCCTGCGCGGCATTCTTGTCACTTCAGTCGCTTAAGCCCTCCCCGCCAAGAGGGGATGCAAAATGACCTCTCGGTTGCAGATCTTCTATCAGTAGCACTGATACATGGAACGCACGCTCTGTCTACCTTCCACAGAAGTGGAAGGTTTGAACAAATCGAGCTTGGGGTGCTCAATATCCATTGAACCAGGCTGGGACAACGCCCACCGTGAATCCATGTTCATCTGAATTCGATCCACTGGGCTCCAATCAACCTGGGTGCGTTCGACACCCGAAAGCATCATGAAGGGCGCTTTGGAAAGGACGGCTGCCTGCTACACAGCTGACTTTCGCAGCGTGACTGACACAGCTTGACTGACGCAGCCCAGCTTACGCTGCGTGACTTACTCAAACTAACTTACGCAGTCTGACTTACGCAGCGTGACTTATTCAAACTGACTTACGCAGCCTGACTTACACAGCCTGACTTCCACAGCCTATCTTACGCAGCGTGACTTACTCAAACTGACTTACGCAGCCTGACTTACACAGCCTCACTTACGCAGCCTAGCTCACGCAGCCGAAGCTCGCAGCCTTTAACTCTATCTTCTTTCTTAGCCGGGGGTGGGTCTGGCGGGCGCTGGGGGGACGAACCCTCTGCGGGCATCGTGCGTGTCGGAGCGCTCTCGCTGTGGCGCCGTCGTGCGAATTTCAAAGCTCGCCAACGAACTTTCTGCGGAGATTGCGCGTCGAATCGCTCTCGCTCTGGCACAGTGCGAATTTCAAATCTCACCGACAAACCATCTGCGGCGATTGTGCGTGTCAAATCGCTCTCGCTGCGGCGCCGTGCGAACTTCAAAGCTCGCCGACCGACCCTCAGCGGAGATTGTGCGTATCAAATCGCTCTCGCTGCGGGGCCGTGCGAATTTCAAAGCTCGCCGACAAACCTGCGGAGATTGTGCGTGTCGAATCGCTCTCGCTGTGGCGCCGTGCGAACTTCAAAGCTCGCCGACAAACCTGCGGAGATTGTGCGTGTCGAATCGCTCTCGCTGTGGCGTTGTGTGAACCTCAAAGCTCGCCGAAGAACCCTCTGCGGAGATTGTGCGTGTCGAATCGCTCTCGCAGTGGCGCCGTGCGAATTTTCGACTTCGACGACGAACCCTTTGCGGAGATTGCACGTGTCGGGTCGCTCTCGCTGTGGTTTTCTCCAAATTTAAGTAAAAAAGTAGCACACGAAGCACGCTCCCGCAGCTCCGGCCTGAGAATCGCAAGTTTCAAGTAGAAAAGTGGAACGCGAACTACGCTCCAGCAGCTCAGCTCGGCCTGAGAATCGCAAGTTTTAAGTATAGAAAGTAGTAAGCGAAGTGCGCTCCCGCAACTCCGGCCTGAGAATTGCACAGTTTAAGCAGAACAGTAGTACGCGAAGCACACTCCCTCAGCTCCGGCTTGCAAACAAAGGAGGGAAAGAGACAGAAAGAGAAAGAGAAAGAAAAGGAGAAAGAGAAAGATAAAAGAGAGAGAGAGAGAGAGAAAGTGTAAGAAACAGAGAAAGAGAAGGATAAAGAGAAAGAAAAAGAGAAAGAGAAACAGAAAGAGATAGAGAGAGAAAAAAAAACGAAGGATAAAGAGAAAGAAATAGAGAAAGATAACTAGAAAAAGAGAGAGAGAGAGAAGGAAAAAAAAGAGAAAAAGACGGAGAAATGGAAAGAGAGAAAGGGAAAGATAAAGAGAAAGAAAAAGGAGAAGGAGAAAGACAAAACGAAAGAAAAAAGAGAGAGAAAAAGAAAGAAAAAGAGAAGAAAAGGATAAAGAGAAAGAAAAAGAGAAAGAGAACTAGAAAGAGAGAGACAGAGAAAGAGAAAGAGAAAGAAAAGGAGAAAGAGAAAGAAAAGGAGAAAGATAACTAGAAAGAGAGAGACAGAGAAAGAGAAAGAGAAAGAAAAGGAGAAAGAGAAAGAAAAGGAGAAAGAGAAAGATAAAGAGAAAAAGAAAAAAAGAGAGAAAAAGAAAGAAAAAGAGAAGAGAAGGATAAAGAGAAAGAAAAAGAGAAAGAGAACTGGAAAGAGAGAGACAGAGAAAGAGAGAGACAAGGAAAAGGAGAAAGAGAAAGAAAAGGAGAAAGAGAAAGAGAAAGAGACAGAGAAAGAAAAGAGAGATAGAGAGAGAGAAAAAGTAAGAAACAGAGAAAGAGAAGGAGAAAGAGAAAGAAAAAGAGAAAGAGAACTAGAAAGAGAGAGAGAGAGAGAGCGAAAGAGAGAGAGAGAGAGAGAAGAACAGAGCTGGAAAGAGACAGAGACAAAGAAATAAAGATAAAGAGAGAGAGAGAAAGAAAGAAAGAAAGATAAAGAGAGAGAGAAAGAAAGAAAGAAAGAAAGAAAGAAAGAAAGAAAGAAAGAAAGAAAGACAGAAAGAAAGACAGAAAGAAAGAAAGAAAGATTGAAAGAAAGACAGAAAGATTGAAAGAAAGACAGAGAGAGGGAGAGAAAGAGAGAAAGAAAGAAAGACAGAGAGAGGGAGAGAAAGAGAGCAAGAGAAAGATAAAGAAAGATAAAAAGAAAGGTAAAGAGAAAAGAAAAAAGAAAGAGAAAGAGAAAAATAAAGATAAAGAGAAAGAGAAGGATAAATATAAAGAGAAAGAGAAGGATAAAGAGAAAGAGAAAGAGACAGAGAAAAAGAAAGAGACAGAGAAAAAGAAAGAGACAGAGGGAGGGAGAGAGAGAAAAAGAAAGAGAAAGAGAGAGAGAGAGACATAAATTATATAACATGTTGCTTTTGTCAAGCGAGGGCGAAGCGATTGTACAGCGGCGCGCGCGGAGCTCAGTGTTGAATGCGTGGGCTTCATTGCGCAGTTTCACGTTCGCCGCTTAGCATTGCACATGGATCATGAGGCAATGCTGCAACGCGATTGCTGCTTGCTAGAAATGGCTTGCTTAGACGTTTGTTTGGCATTTGTAAGAGTAGGTTTAATAATTTCAGTTGTCGAGTAGAGTAGTGCCTGGATACGTGGCGCGACGCAGTGTACACAAGCAACATCACACCTATGTACATCACAACATTCTTGCATCACCTTTGTCACACACGCAACCGGTTCCCCTTGGCTGTCCCCCAACCTGCATCTACCCAGGTTTTGGTGGTGGCTCATGTGACACGAGTGTTCAAAACCAACCTCTCTGTGAACACAATCAGCTCACTGCAGGGGGTGCCTGACACCACACAAGAGGAAGCATTGACACCTCCTGCTGCAAAGTTGCCAAGCCTTGGAGCAAACGTGAAATTGTGGGATCAGTTGCGGTTGGTGATTGAAAGGCAAGCTATCAACACCCAAGCAGGTCAACGAAAACTAGTCCCTGATCATTGTGTTGGTCTCCTCCTGCAAATCCTGCGCCAATTTGCCGGTGGTTTCCTAGGATCCATATCATAGGTCTCCAAGTTGTGCAGGGCTGTGTCCACAGTTATGAAGGGCAAGCCCTGGGCAGGCTGTCCCCCCAAGCCTCGGCTGGCGCGCCTGCACGCTAGCGCGAGGCATCTCAGTCTCGAACCCCCACGGGGTCTCAAGAAGCGGACGCTCTTTCGGTTGGTTCTCTCGGTGGTTTGCTTTTTGATTCCCCGCACCTTCCCAAAAAGAGCGCCCCTACTTGAGACACACCTGCTTGTGCCCAAGGCTTGAAATGGCGACTTTCAATATGGCTCTTCTCAGAAGAAGACAGACCCCAACGCTCGCGGCTCCTGGCCTTCCAGCAAGCCCAGCGCCTCCGCCGTGTCCTGCGCCATGGCCGCGCCGATGGCCGCCCGCTGCGCAGCGGACATCGCGGCCACGGCGGAACGGCGCTCGCTGCCCATGAGCAGAACCTGCGGAGCTTGACCCAGTCGCGGGTCCATGAACCAACCAAGGAACCTCTCGGACTGGTTTGGATTGGCAGCTTGGGGACTTGAACCCTTTGTGGATGGGAAACGGGAGAAATCACCCCTAAACATCAATTCACAAATCCAAGCCAGAGGGAAGCTGAAACCAAGAAAGCAGAATGGAAGTCAAAGACAGGTTTGGATTGGAAAAACGGTGCCCCTCCTCAACACTACCCTTCAAATGGCGGGCTGAAGGGAAACCACCAGGTCTCAAAAGTGATTTGAGAAACCCAAACACTTCGAGCCGAGTGGCTCTTTGATTTCTCGATCAAACTTAAATCGGGATATGTCAATCCCTCTAAACTCGAAAGTCTGCGGCTCGTGAAGTCCAAGTCAACACATTCGGTTGGCAAAATTACTGGGCCCCGGTCCCTTTGAGCCACCATAGTTCTGAGGTCTGACTATGGACCCAGAGTTCCTCTCACCAAGCGCGTCTTGAAAGCAGGTTTGGGCAGGGCTTCACACCAATATGGAGGTGCAAAGAACCAACAATGTTGAAGAAAAGAAGGCCTGGAAAGGGAAAATGTCGATGAGGGCGACCGCTTCCCCAACAAACGGAGTGCCTCTATCTCCAAAGGTGATGTGTTGATGTTTCCCCGAAAGCCAGCACCCCACCCTCATCGCAGAAGCGAACATGTACGTGAAGGGGAGCCCACCCTCTCATAAACAAACAGGTATCATCAGGTGCCTACCTTCAACTAGAGGGGTTTGCGTCTATTTGTCCATGTCAGTGTAAATGGAAATTGTCATGTCTTGGCTTACTCTCTCACCAAAGAGCGCTTGGTGCAAAGCGCTCTTTACAATAAGGAAAGTAGTCGTCCAAAAGGGGCCTGCTGCACATCCATGACTGGTGCCCTGCGTAGAATCCCTTGAGAAAATGCAATGCGTTTCTCCAGGGGCGTAAGCGGGTTCAAACAAATGGGTTCCCAGCTTGCACCGAAGGACGATCACGCGCGCGCGGCAGCACAAAGAAACCGAACAAGCGGTTGAAAGGCAACGTTAACACCTGATCAGGAAACCCCAAGTTAGTAATGAAGAGGGCGCCCTCCGACGAAAGCAAGCCCTGAAGCCCCGCCAGAACATGACATGGCCACCTGACATCAGAATTCGGGGCACGCCCTAGCCTCCCACAAGCAAGGACCTTATTCAAAAGAAGCGTCTTGCAAACTAAAAAACAAATATATTTTTGGCTTTGCGGGGGGGGGGTTCACCTGGTTATACAACAGCTATCAACTGCCCGAAGTTGAAATACCTGTTGCAAAGGCGCATGGTGCGCAGATGGCTGTGGAACATGGGCCCTTTCTGTTTTTCGGATGGCTGCCATCCCATCTGACAACCCCGTGGTGTTTCTACCGAAAGCGGCAACCTAAAACCAGTCGACAGACCAAGGCCCCCAAAGGCCCCGGGCGCCCCGGCGAGCTGCGCCGCCTGAGGCGCCGGGATCCGCGTCAGCATCTGTGCCGCCTCGCGGGTTTCTGGAGGTCACCCAATTCATTTTGGGCTGGAAAACCGAAAGTCCAAAAAATTGGCAACCCATCGGAAGTGGCTTCCTCAGGTATGAGCTCTGATGGCTTTCTTTTGGTTGCACGTCAGCCTTCACATAGCTAACGCCGTGATTTCCTATTTCAGGCGAGGCAGCCTGCTGGAGTCCCAACGATTCACCAAATGCAAACCACGGCCCAAAGTTGAAAGCCCGAGTTCCACCAGTGTGCATATCCCCAGGGCTTGGCCCGTTGCCTTGTTCACTTTTGAGGCAAAGGAAGTGCGCTTTCGCAGGTTGGGGAAACCTGAGATTGATCCAATTTGGTGGTTTCGGCGCCGTTTTGCTGGTTTTGAAGTTGCAACCCCCCAAGTGTTTGCAAACTTGTTTGGCCACGACGAATGCTGGCAGGTACCACGTTTAGAGGTGGAAACCAAGCCGCACCCCCCCCTTCCATATTGTGCTCACACTTTCTGGTGGAATAGGGTTGCTCCAGCCAGGGTAAGCTGGCCCGGAAAGGAAAACAAGAGGAGCCAATACCAATGGTCGACCCGTGCTTTTTGGTCAGTAAGCTCCAAGCAACCGGCCAAATTCTGCCAAAGGTTGAAACCCCGGATTAACAAACCCCAGGTTGATTTTGATCGGGGGGAGTGTCATTACTCAGGGGTCGTTCGACAAAATCTGAGGCTTAGAGCGCAGGCCAGGGGCACCGCTCGCCTCCTCCGGCGACAAGTGCTCCAGCGTGGAGCGCCGTGCTTCCAGGGCCGCTGCCGCCTCACAACAAAGCCAGAGACCCAGGAGGGGCTACCCCCATTAAGAGGGGGCAAGAAAGGGCCTCCTACGTTGGGCGGCTGATTGTCCTATTTTAAATGAGGTCCAATAGGCGTTCATCATTTTTTTGTTGAAAAACACCACCGTAATTGATCAGCTTGATTCATCCAGCTCAACGACATGGAATTTCTTTAGGTTGGACCCCATGACAATTGGTACAACATGACGACTCCTTCGGGCGCCTTCCGATCTCCACACAGTTGGGACACGCTTGCTCATCGATCTAAGTAGGGCATAGATCATTGGATTGGATGTTTTCCCTGTACAAAGACAGGGGGTACAAAACCCCCCAAAATACCTAGAAAGCACAAGGACAAGCGTCAGGAAACCACAAAAAGCGCATCCAAACGGCTGTACAGAAATGCCGCACGTGATTTTGCGCAAGCAAAGCAACCATCATCCCAAACCATGGTCTGAGCAGGTCTAGAAACTGATGCATAGGCCCCAGCAACCTTTCCCCCTTCAAACACCACTTCCGTCAAAGGGAAATAAACTTACAAATTGCCCAAAAAGTGGCCCACTGATACTCCAATGTATACCCCAAAAATGCTGGCTTCCCCCTTTAGGGCTTGCTCAAGCACCTTTTTGAAGGCCAAGGCTACGAAACTTCGACAACACAAAGGGCACGTCAAGCAAATAAGTGAGATGGATTTCACCTCATGTTCCAACTCTTGCGTGTTTCTTAGTCGGCCGGATGTTAAGATTTCCCTGGTTCTCTGCGGAGAATCCACTCGCATAAGGACCCCAGGAT
>CAUJNA010002546.1:836258-871258 GCA_963377175.1 Effrenium voratum
TTGGACATGATTCCGCCTTGGCCTTCAGCCGGGCGTCCTCGATCCGGCCCTGCTCCTCGCCGCTGGTGCGAGACGTCTTTCTAGAAGACGTTCACCCTCCCCAAACGCGCAAACCGCTACCGGCAAAAGAAAAACATGGTGCGAACAACCAACCGTCCTCCATGCACCTCAGGCCTGAGACCTGGCAGTCCCAAGGTGATGGAAACCGGGTTGATTGAGAGGGGGCTCACCTTCCACTTGGAGACAAGCCCGTGTGGTTCCGAAGTTTGCGTTGGTTTCCGATTGCAAACGCGACCTCAAAGGCACTCCAAGCAGAAAAAATGGGCATGGCTCAAAGTCAGGTGAGCCTTTCCCTTTCTAAATCATTCAGCAGGGCGTGGCTCACCCATCCCGAACTCAGACCCTTTCAGAGTTTTTGCAAGCTCGGAACATCCAAAGTTTGATGGAAGAGCTCCCCTGTGCCCTTAAAAAGGGAAAGGGGGTACAAGACTTGTTCTGAAGAGCGCATGCCCAGGCAGGTGGTTAAGGTCCTTTCTGTTTCAAGGGCTATTTTTCAGGTTTCCGAGGGAATGGGTTTGGAAGCTTTCCCCTAGTGGCCCCAAGCTGACCGAGCAGGCTTCAATTGACAAATCGGCTCCTGTCGGATGCTACGCACATGAGTGTCCTTACAATTAGAACCCGTTGAATCCTCTGAACTGACTGAGTTTTTCCTTTGAAGGTACGGTTTCCGGTTGGTTGCAAGCCAAAACCCAAGGAAGAGACCCTTGGGCCCACCCAAAAAAAAAAAAAACACTGGCGAATTCCCCGGCGAGTCGCGCGGCGTCGCTCCTCCGCCCGGAACTTGACTTCCGCATCTTTCAGCCGCTCCACGATGGCCTGCGCGTGGCGGAGGCCGAGCCAAAGCCCAACTGGGGCCAACTGGGGCTTCCGTGTAAAACGGTAAGAACACTTTTATATAGTGGATATAGATGGGTTTCCCTGGTAGATGATTAACCACCAGGTAAACCAGGAATCGCCATCTATTTTTCTACCAAAACAACACAAACATGGGTGCCCGCCTCTTTCCAACAAGGTGACAAGGCCCTGCAAAGGGAAGCAAAGTAGTCTCGCCTTCCTGCTTCCATGTCTTTTGGAAGGAGCATGTGTGTGTGTGTGTGCGTGCGCTTTGGGATATTTGAAGGCGATCGTCATTTAGGAGCGACCCAAGAATAGGAATGCAGAATGAACAACACATTAAATGTAGGTCATGAACAATTTGGCGTTTGTTTCAAGCCGACTAGCCGCATATCCTTAAACCACCACTTAAGATTGTGTTCTTCTGATGTCCTGCGTCCGCCTGCTCCTCATCATGAAATCCAGCCTTTTGAGCGTCCATGTGGGGTCCACGCAATCGGCCATTCACCTTGCGTGTTGAACAGGTGGCCTGGCACAATGTAAAATGTGCGCCTCCCCTTGTGCCTCCTTTTTGAGCGAATGTAAAATCATAAGCTATTCAGCGCCCACCGGAAGAGCAAAGAGGTCAAAAGGCTATCTTTAGGCGAAAAGGTTTCAAGGTGGCCAGTATTGCTTCTAAGCAAATAGATGTGTGCTGTTTCGAGGCCCGGCAACCTTTTTTTCGGCGGTCCAAACCAATCCCTATCTTGACCTACGCCCAAATCACAACCTGGAAGGAAGCAATGACCTGAGGTGGTCAAAAGGTCAAAAGGCCATCAAATGGAAAAGAGATGAAACACAAGATCAGGATCGGAGAAGTATCTTGCTGGTGCTCAGGGAATGAGAATTGGATACACCATCCAACTGGTGGTTTCCTTTAAGGGGGCCAAAAGCCTGTGTTCATTCATCGCACCAGCCTCCCGAACACACGTGGCCTTTTCGAGGCCTTCCCGAGGCCCGCCCTCTCTCGCCTGCTTCAGCTTGTCCTCGGCCTCGCTGAGCCGCGTCTGCTTCTCCTCCGCCAGCCTGGCCTCGGCCTCCCGCAACTTCTCCTCGCAAAGGGCTGTCGTCAGGTGCCCCGCCATTTGGGTGTCTCAAAATGGGGGCCAGGGCCAAAACTGGAGAGTTTTCCTCCCGGCTAGGGCGATTGCCGAAACATAGTGAATCCCGAGGGCCCAAAGCAATCTCTTGGATGGCCAAGGGATGCGCTTCCACTTTCCTCGCACAATTCCCTTTACGTCGGCAAGTAAAGGGGGATGACTAAGCAAAAATGGGAGCAAGTGTGCCATCGACCTTCGCCCAAGTGTATCCTTTGACCGGAGATGGCACAAACAAGTTCTTTGGACCAGATGCGCCAGTCCCAAAACGGTTTGAAAGGGAGGAAACCTAGAAAGAACCAACCATATATGAGGTTTCTGCCAAACGAGTTCCCCATGCGCCATCGCGGTGCAATGTCCAGCCCGCTTTCTTGGGGACAGATTCAAGGGAAGGAATTACTTGCCCCGTGGCCGCCTGTGACGGTTGGCCAGATTAAGGGGCCGTCTTGAACTAGAGGGATTTGTAAATGGGGTATCGATAGTAAGTAGCATCAACCCAAAACAGGAACAATTTTGCTGAGAAGCCTTGGCAGGTTTCGGTTTAGACGTGCGTGGCGTGCACAAACTTGCAGATGAATAAGACTTGGCAGGGTGATATGGACCACTTTGAATCAAGCTCAAGGGTTCCATCCCATTTCCACATCGCTAACCCAGGCAAACCGCCCCACCACTCAAAGCTACTTGCAACTCCAAGAACCCCCCTCCAAAAATAACGAACAGCTTTGAAACTGCTTGACGGCTTTTGGCCGGCGACGTTGCCTGCAGCTCAGCTGCCGCATCAGACTGGACCTTCTCCAGCGCCTTTTCCACCTCACGCGCGCATGCGAAGGCTACCAACTGACAGAGAGCAAGAGGGGAGAGAGAGGGAGAGAGAGACAAAAAACAAATAGCAAAAGAGACAGAGGGAGAGAGAGAGAGAGAGAGAGAGAGGGAGAGACAGAAAGAGACAGAGACAGAAACATAAGCATGGACATGTGTAATCATGGTATCATGTTCTGATGTATTCGCATACCTATGCATTTGCCTGCGTTCCCTGCTTCTAGGTTTGCATATCAACCCCTGACATTTATACCTCCACACAGTAGTAGTTATCATGTATGTGGGTGTGCGCCCATGTTCAAGAGGTCGTTGTTGGTTTCTTTCATGAGTAACTTGTACGGTTCAGAACCACATTGGCCGGCGCGCCTCTTTCCTCCTCTGCTCCTCCTGGATGGCATCCTCGTCATCCTAGGGCCCCCGCTTCGTTCGCCCCCTCCCCCCCCCCTGCCCAGCCGCCACCCTTGCTCCACCTCTTGCGCGCTGCCAAACCGAGCTGCCAAGCTGTACGGTCTCTGCAGCCCCTACTTGTCCCAGGTCAAGCGGGGCTTCACACTTTCAACACCTAGCAGATTCCACACTCTTCCCGCCCTCAAAAAGGAAAAGCATAAAGGAAAACAAAAATTGCGGCAAGGGGTCCCGGGGTCTTGTGGTGAGGGTAAGGCTTTTCTTCAAGGTTGCGAAGGCAACTTGGCAGGTAAAGGGAAATAACAAGAAGACAAAACCAATTTCCAACCCGTGGGTTTGGATCCTACGGCTCGGAGCACCCCTTCAGGGGAACTGGGGACGGGGGTCGAGGCCCCCGGCCACGGCATTCGCGCTCAGCGCCTCGAGCTCTTTGGTGGCGGCGGCCACGGCACGCTCAGCGCCCTGCGCGCGGGCATCGCCGGGAGTGAAGCGCTGCCATGCCGTGTCCCTTGCTAACCCGGACACCGCTAGGGAACCCAATACCATCTCACACGGGTTTGATATTGAGCCCCTTAGAAACAGGAGGTCCCTTTGCTAGTAGCTTTCAAGACGTTCAAAAAGCAGAATGGTTCTCCGGGAGCTTCCTACAGGTTTTTTGAGCGCCCAACTTGATGTTCTGCTCGCAACACTGAATTTGCCCCCTTCGCCTTTTGGACCTCGCGTGAACCTTCAACCATGCGGAGGTTTGACGCCCACATGTCCCAAACGCCAAAACCTCAGCCTTTCGCAAACAAGAAGACTTGAGAAACGGCGGGCCGAGAGCTAGTTCTCTTCGTATTGCCCGCGCCCCTGCCCGAAGCTTGCGAACCGATGCCCAAATGGCAATTCATCTGGTCAGTTGAAGGACGGCCCATGAGTTGCTTCCCCCAGCGCTTGCCTTGATGGCGGTGGCACGGGACGGTAGCGCCGACCTGACCCCAAGACTAAACCAAAAGTCTTCGTACGTGAACGTCCTCGCTTGCGGACCCCCCCCCGGCACAGAGACACCGAACTACACATGGGTCTCAGCCACCGGGCTGTGGATCTAAATGATCCACGCCAGGCACCAGTCGGTAGGTGGATTTGTGTATCAGTCTTCAAGGAACTTCATCCATCCCCACTGCAAAGGTGGTCCATCAACAGCTGGCAAATCGAGTGGCTTGAGTGGAACCCCAGGCCCAGAAAGCTACGGGGTGCCATTAGGGTCAGGGCTTTCCAGGAACCAAAGGGCTTGCCCTCAAGTGGGGGTGTACCCCAATGATTTCCTTTTGGCGACTTTGCGCTCGGGCGATTTGAGCTCCATGGCAACTGCACAACTGACCCCATGGCATGTAACCTTGATGTACGCACGTGCTTGGCAACGGCAGCGGCCGCAATTCTCACAAGAAAGCAAATCCATCAATAGGTCAAAGGCGGAATGCATGAACATGTTTGCGAGTGGTATGGACCCATGTACGTGTCAAAACATGGGGGCCCCAAACATTGCTGGTTTCCTTCCGGTTGCTGCGTAAACCTACCTAGACATCTTCACGAGCTCGGACATTCGGAGGGGCGCCGATGGGCTCAGCCACTTGGGCCGCCCAAACAAACTCAAGGGGACCAAAGCAAAGGAAGCCAGAAATCTGGGAACACCAAGCCAACCGAAATCTTCCGCCACAAGAACTCCAAGGCCAAACGAGCCGAAACAAAACCAGGCAACAAGCACCGGGCGCCGCACGAAGAGGAGCGCCTAGCGAGAGATGGGAGCCCGGGACAAAGAAGGGGGACCCTCAAAATAAATGGCGGTGTCCCCTTCGTTTCTTTCAAACCAACTGCGAAAGGGGCAAACGCACACACACACACACACCAAACACACAACGAAGCAACCAAACAAACAAACACTCCCAACCCCGCAATAATCTAGGGGGTCCGGTACCTATTGGTGCCGCAAAACAGTAGACAATGGCCAGGGCTGATAGATAGATCGATAGATAGATAGATAGATAGATAGATAGATAGATAGATAGATACATAGATAGATAGATACATAGATAGATAGATAGATAGATAGATGGATAGATAAATTAGATAGATAGATACATAGATAAATTAGATAGATAGATACATAGATACATAGATGCATAGCTAGATAAATAGATAGATACATACATAGAAAGATGGATCACTATTGATGGATAGATGCAGAAAAGGATAGATGGATATTGATAGAATAGGTGTACATCATGTTCTTTGGGGAGGGGGGTGGAGGTGGCGGCCTTAGTCAGACCTTTTCGGCTGAAGGCCGGAGGGGGTGGATCCAAGCCGCTACCCCAAAAAAGGTCAAAAGGGCAAGCTAGGATATCAACTCCTCACTAGAAGGTTTCGACATTGTAAGGGCTCGTACGCGAACCATGACCAAAAGGATTTGACCAAAGAGTTTTGTCCATGGCACATATGGGCGAATTATTGAGCACCCGAGTCAACGTTCTAACGGCCCCTTCCGGCTTCCTTAGCACCGCTCTTTTGCAAGTTTCCAGCTGAATTCGAACACACATCAGTCGTATTTCTCTGATTGAACATGGACCCCACTTTGGGCGTCCCCACAAAAAGGCGTCGTTTAAAATCATGACTGGGCAGAGTTGGCTCACGACTTCTGCTAGATGACCAGCGTCAGGCCTGGTTCCTTTATGCGAGGTAACCTGCAAGAGGTGAACCATTGTGCTGCGTGGAGCTCGTCAATTCCAAAGAGTTAGCCGGTTGGTTCGGACGCTAGCAGCTTGCCTCGTTCGGCCGTTAGAAGCACCAATTCAGTGGAACCCCCGACGCATGCTGGGAACCCCGCGATCTCTTGCGCCTCCGGCCTGCGCTGGAAACGCCCCTCTCTCCAGCGCGCAAGCTGCAAAGGCTTTGGAAGATTGCCTTTCTTTTGGGGAACCCGTAGCCTTCCGTTGGACAGAGGGTGGAGCACATATGTTAAGGAGACAAAGTCTACCCAAGTCGCGGCAAGAACTTACAAGGGCCACACCTATTTCAGGGGCCGCCCCTCACAACCCAGGTTGTGATTGTGGCTCAGCTCGGGCCAGGAAACCTCGGCGTCTGCCAAGCAGCACATCCGTCCTAGGGGAAGATCGTTTGGGGAAGGGGTTCCGGATCCGTGGGCAAAGAATGGAGTGGCCAACCATCTGAAACAAAGGACCCTGGGGACGCCTGAAGCTGCTCTGAAAATCGGGAGCCCCAAAATGGGCGTTCTTTGATTCACAAACTTGGCCGAAGCCGGACCTTTGCGGTGTCCTTTCCAGGTACCCGCTCCAATGCTGGCCTGACTCGCATTTAAGCTCAAAAGCCAGCGCTTTTGCTGGTTGGAGAGCATGGGGGTGAGGAAACTCACAAAAGGCATCCATTTGTAGCTTTCTTTGCAGGGAGTTGTCAGTTCATCCACCCGCCTCGCCGATCTCGCCGATCCCGCCTCTCCCTCCGGCGCCTCTGGCTGGCTCAGACAGAACTGGGCCTTGGACTTATATAGCCATTTGTTCAGTACCCGACCTAAAACCGTAGTACCCCTAAGTGGCTTATAACACTTTTTGCTAGCCTCCGTAGCTGGGTCCCGGACTATCTAGGTCTCAACACTCGCAACCCGGAAAGAAAGAATTTGGAACTCCACAGGGGCAAAACCTGATCCCGAGTATCCCCATCAGCCAGAATCCATTGCCCGGAACTTCCTCGCAACCTCAGGGATACTTCCGGCATTCGAAGTTGCGGAGGCGGATGGATCGGGGTGTCGCTCCCATTGAAAGCGGCTATGGCTGTAAGATGTTGCCCAGAGCCAGAACTCAAAGCTGCACATTGGAGCGCTTGATGCAAAGTCCACTCGTGTTGAAACCAAAAGTTCAAAAATGGATTTGATCTGGGCCAGTGAGACATACACAACGCACTGCGGCTGGCCAAGGAACGACTTGTTGAAAGAAAACGTGCCCAATGACAGAAAGAGCACCTTGTGCATGAAGGAAATACAGCACCCAATGGCCCAACACCCAAGGAATGTCCTTTGCCCTTGGGATCTTGGAAAGCCTTCGTCGGATCATGGGCAAAAGTTGCCGGCGAAAGTTCGGACCGTCTAAGCCAGCGGTCAAGCCGCAGCCAAGAAATGACAGACTACCAAATGCAAACCGATCCTGAAAAATCAAAACCCAATGTTTAAGGAAAAACAGCTTCCCAAATTCCCGGCTATACAACATGCCAGGTGCCAGAGGCCGCACTTCTCTCGGTTTTGAGCTTCGGGTGTCGGGACGAACGATCCATGTAGGGAGGGGCCGGAACCCTAAACCCTAAACCCAAGGGATGCCCTGTAGGAGGTTTAGACAGCGCTGCAAATGAAATGGACTTTCGGGCCTACCAGCCTCATACGAACGGCTGTGACCAAAAACGAAGCCAGCCATAGGCGATGTTCTCGGCTTAAACAAAACACATAGGGCACCAGGGCTACGCCGGCTACGCATGCTAAATCAAAATCGCAGAAACATATCCCCTTCTGAATGGTTTGGGTCCAGCCTGCGCCCGCGAGTGTGCCGCCGGCCCTGGCGAACGAAGAAGGCAAAGCTCAGCTCAGGGTTTCATGTCCGTCTGACCAACCCCCTACTGCTAATGAACAACCTTCGCTGCCTAGTTGAGTGTTTCCTAAAATGGGCATAACCCCCTTGATTGGGCTTTTGGCTTGGTAGTTGGACGTCAGGGGATACCTTCCCCATTTTCTTTCAATAGCACCAGGGTGCAAATTCCCAAACCACTGATTTAGGGGTACCCGACCACCGCTCCCAGAAACCAAAGATGAGCCGGCTCTGCATGTCTGCGACGTCTCCGCGCACGACTTCTGCTGGAGCTCTCGCTGCTCTCGCTCTCCTGAATGCGCCAATGTGGCAGGGTGGGTTTGGCTTCTCATGGATCCTTAAAGGGCCCAGCCATTCCAAACTGGCCCAGATGCATCTTGTTTTTTGTTCAACTGTAAAACGAGGATTGCCAACTACTACTCAAGGGCACCTAGACCACCGACTCAATTCAATGAAAAAACGAGCCGTGAGGCCGCGACACGGTTACACGCACACGCACACGCACACGCACACGCACACGCACACGCACACGCACACGCACACGCACACGCACACACACACGCACACGCACACGCACACGCACACGCACACGCACACGCACACACACACACACACACACACACACACACACACACACACACACACACACACACACACACACACACACACACACACACACACACACACACACACACACACACACACACACACACACAACCCACGCACGCACGCACGCACGCACCTACCCACCCCACCCGCCCACGCACGCACGCTCCGCCCCCGCCTTCTTTGCTTTGCTCTTCGTACCTCCGAAAGCCACGCTTCGCTACTCCGACCCAATCTCGCGTCACCCGTCGCGATCCGGTGGGCCGGCCCGTCTGCCCGGCCTTTCGCCGCCGTCTTCAGGAAGTCCTCCAGGAACTGAGCCGAGTGCCTGACAGGAGGCTCCAGTCTCGCAGGAACTGACACAAATCGCGCGAGACGTTTGATGCTCAACAGGTCAACCCCACTGATGAAAGAGGAGTGGTCGACGTGGCTGGGGATGGCAGCCAGAACAGGGTTGAACTCGAAATTGGAATGAAAGCGACACATTTGTTGAGTTTGGTGGCTCAACATGCGCATGTGGTGCCCTGGATGCTTGGAAAGTATGCACGCACAGAGCGTGAACAATGAGCTGCATAGGTAGGTATAGTTAACTCACCTGAATTGACGGACTTCCACCCTGGGTTGCCTGCCACGCGCAGAATCTCGGTACGCACGGGGGATTGTGTGATTTGAGGCGGCCCCTCGCGACATGTTACGACTGCCTTTGGGGCAAGCGAGGCGCCCGCAAACCGTGCAGCCTGGCGGGATCATAGAAGCCGCCGCCGTGGGCATCGCAGTAGGAGCGCCAGGCTTGCTGGAAGGGTACCGACGCCTTCTGATTGCTCTTCACCTGCCGGCGGGAGCTCAAACCAAAAAATTGAGAATCAGACACCAGCGTCTGGCTGAGGCACGCGGATCTTTACAGAAGGGGGTTAGCCCTCAGAAACAATGAACCCCTGGCCTGGTCAACCAGCACTCGCCGCTGCTGGTCGCCGGATTCAGTCCCTGAGTCATCCTGCAAGCAGTTGAGGTGCTGGAGCAGTTTGTTGCTGGCAACGTCAAGACTAAAGGCCTGCAACAAAACAAACAAACAACAAACAAACAAACTGCGAATACAACTGCAGTTGCAACTACAAACACAATCGCAGACAAACACACGCCAAAGTTTTGAGCCGCCAGTTGCCCTTTCCATTTCTGTTTTTTACAGAAGTGACAATCATGAGTGTACAATCACAATCTTGCTCGGGAATGGTCCTCAGTCAAGTTCCGTGAAAACGCAACAAGCAACCCGCAGCTGAAACCGCAAATGCCCAACGCGCTCGCCTTGTCATCATCTGCCGCAGGCATGGGACATCACTCCTGGCTGATATGCTTGGAGCTGGCTCCTACTTTGCATGCTGCCTTTGTTGATGCATTTGATCCAACAAGAAAACAACAAACAAAGCAAACATTAACAAACAAAGACTGAGATAAACCGGCTCAGCCGAGGGGTTCCATTTCAGAAAACATGAAAACATGAGGACGGACCTGGATAACCCAAACGCTTCCAACCACGTCCAGCAAAAAAAACACCAAAACGCTTCCACCTTAAGGCCCTTCGAGCCTTTTTTGTGGGCCCTTTCACCCCTTTGCCTTAGAAAAAGCCGGGGCAAACCAGCCCAAGCGCCTCCACCTGCCGGGTGGAACCACACTTGCCCTTGAGCCAAAGGCCATGCATCGCCCAGCAAGCACTGAGCTGAGGCAATGCCAAGTATTTGCTGCTCAGCACGGGAATCATTGAGTGGAAGCCTCGGCGACGGGAAGGGGCGCTGAGTTTCAGGAACACCCAAAAGGACCCCAGGCAATTCCGGGGAGCTCAAAGTCTCAAAGACCCACGGTGAAGAACACGGCCTCACCCACAGGTGTTGAATACCTATCCCTCCGGGAATTAAATGTGTGTGAGGTCATTGGGCGCCTAGCATCCGCTTTTCATCGGCCTCTTTTCAGCTTGGCCTGCACGCCATAATCCGCGAGCGTTTCCTTCAAGGTAGCCCTTGCCGCAACCAGCTCGGCAGTGATGGTGCCCCGTCGTATTTGGTAATCCTGACTGGCTCAAGGGCCCTAAACTATTTAAACTGAAAAACCTGGAAGGATAGCAACAACGCCACCACAAATCCACTCCAAGACACAAAAAGACTCTTCAGACCTCCGAAAGCCGAATCTCTCTCCGAGCCGCCCCGCGAAAGGGGAAGTTCACATCCACGGCCAAGCGGAAGAGAGTGAGGAAGGCCAAGGCGAGGGTCGAGAAGAAGCACCGGTCCACAATGGAAAACTCGCTGTTGGGATCCGCAGCCTGGCGATGGCTCGCCATCCCAAGGATCACTTGACCCAAATCTAAACCGCTTGGAAGGCCTCAGCCACTCACCATCACCTATCACACATGTCATGTATGATACCTTTCGCGAGGCACAACGCTGCAACACATCCGTAAAACTGGGCGACTACCCTGGTCTACCATCCGCGATGCCTACAAAAGGTCTGAGCACCAAAAACCGCATTCTTCGCAGACCAGTTGACATGGCCCGGTTTGCCCTAAGGTGACCACTGGCATCGAGCCCAGTGCTGGTCCAAGAGCTGTTCCTGGCCTCTCGCAAGGCGAAGGAGGCGGAGATGAAGATGGACAACAGCCCAAAGGTCCAGAAAAATGTGGTGGGGAGGGTCCTTGACTCAGCACCCGCAAAACGTGGCTCTGTTCTTTTGGCTGGGAACGGAAAAAGGAAGGACATCGACCAAGGCAGGGGCAAAAGGTGATGTAAGTCCGGCAATGGCTCAAGGACTCTCTGGACAGGCGCCCGGCGCGGAACTCCCGCATGGTATTGGTCATCTGCAGGCACAGCTGCAGCTCTGGCTCGTAGAGCGGGGCTTGCTTCGAGCTCTCCTAGAAAGAGACCGCCACCCCCCCCCCCCGATTTTGGGACATGACGTTCTCATTTCAGCAGCTGGCCACTGTGACTGTCCTTTCCCCCCCCCCCATACACAACGTCCATTGGAAAATGTATAGCAAGCAAAGCAAAGCAAAGCAAAGCAAAACAATACAAGGCAAGGCAAGGCAAGGCAAAGCAAGCAAACAAACTACATCTGTTCACCGTTCACGAGTATCAAAGTCAGGCCCTGGTTGCTAGCAAGCCCTTTGCTAACCACTGGTGGCGAGTTGATTGACCGGTTGGTTCATCTATGTGCTCTTTTGCTTGGTGATACATTTATATGGGACCTGTTTTGAGGGGTAGCCCTTTTGGTTTCCTTCGATCGAGAAGCCACAGCAAACGAAACCAACCAATCTTGGGGGTGTTGCCCGGGTTCTTGGTCAATGTTGGCCCCGGACCACGCCGCATTTTCGTTTCGGCCAAGTCGCCCGCCGGTTTCGGCCCCACTTCAGCAACGACACCCGGTAGTTGGACACGCTGTCCAGCCGCCGCTTGCGCTCGGCGATGTCCATCAGCTCCTTCATGTGAAGCACCCTTCGCCCTGAAACAGCTGGCCATGGGTCAAAGGCCAAATCGCACCCAGTGAACATCCGATTCTATCCCCACTAACATAAAATGGGTAGTGCACCTACCCCAAAATGGTACCATTGGTTTTGACCTCCCCCCGCCCAGAAATGAACGCCTCTTCGAGGCCAGCTTTCGGGCCAAAAGGTTGAGAA
Source organism: Effrenium voratum (assembly GCA_963377175.1). Lineage (NCBI taxonomy): Eukaryota > Dinophyceae > Suessiales > Symbiodiniaceae > Effrenium > Effrenium voratum. The sequence goes on from CAUJNA010002546.1 coordinate 848,402, forward strand.
CTTCCCGAGGGCAGGCAAGCAAGAACATATGCCCTCGAAGCAGTGGCTCGTTAGCAAAATCTACTGTTTTATTTCCCTCATCCTCTTTGCCAAGGAGAATTCTTAGTTGCACTCACGTATCAGAACATCTCCCAAAGAAAAGTATCTTGCACGTATGCATGCACATGTTCCGCTGTAGGTTGGCGTTTGAGAACTTCAGACTCTGTATGGTAAAAAGGGTGTGTCGGAACAAGCAACCAGTCTAAGAACACTCCCCTTACCCCCAACTCACCTTCCACCAACCCCAAGAGCGCCTCCCCTCCCCCCGTAAAAAACACCCCCCCAAACTCCTCGCCCCGTGTGCCAAAAGCCAGACGGTCCGAGTGGTGCCACCTTGGTTGACGTTGGAACGGGAGCAAAATTCTAAAAAATATAGCAGTTAAGTGGTTGGATTTCAACCACTAAACCACAACAAGCAAAAATAAGCAAAATGGTTCCCAACAACAACCATGCCACAGGGCGTTGAGGCACTCCTTCTCGCAGCCCAGCGCTGTGGCGCGGCTCTCCGCGCTCAACGCCGACTTGTCCAGCCTCAGCTCTCGGGGCCTCTCGCCGCGCCGCGCACCCCACGCGGTCGGTTGAAGGAGGCTCTCGGAGAAAAATAATAAACATGTTGGCCCTTTTTTGCAGAGGGAAATCCAAGAGGTTATGGGGTCCGACAGGAAGCCGAACGCTTTAGGAAATGGACCTCTTCGGAGAGCGCACCTCCTCCAAAAGCCCTTCTTCGGGCTCCATGTCTGTTTGTGAAAGGCAAGGCTACACCAGGGCACTAGGGTGAAAGTAACTGGCAAAATGTCCCTCTTTAGTTAGTCGCAACAAGATTGACTTCGTGCTAATTATGCCCTCCCACCTGCTAGCATGCAACCTGACTGAGGAGTGTGCTACCTGCTGGTGGCCATGTTCATTACCCTGGGAAGAACATGTTCTCCGGATACAAGCAAAAACTGAAGGCACGAGAATTGGCACCCAAGCAACGATGCGAACAAATTCACCGTGTGCTCCGCCATGCCGCTCAAGTGAGCACACTCCTCCCAAGAACGCGTATGCGAGCGCCCCCAGCAAAGGGATAGGTGCCCTCACTCAAAATTGCATGGAACCCAAACAAGTCTTCTGGGTTTCCGGCAACCCTTTCTTTGGCCTCCAACATGTACGGATTTCGAAGGCGGACGCGTTGTCAACTTCGAGCACCGAACACAATGAAATCACGTCTGACCGTACGCCCGCCGGAAGGGCACAATCAATTTGAAGGCTCCTTGGCACATTCCGTCTGCAGCTCAGCCAGCCTTTGCATCTGGACAGACAAGGTCACCCCAGCGTAGCTGCCAAAAACAAACGTCTCCACCGTTACAAAGTCGGTCACCACATCTGCCAAATCCTTCCATGGTCGCAGATGCAAGGAAAACATGAGGTAAATCGGTTCTACCGCGTTTTCGGCCACAAAAAACCGTGCCAAGCGTGACCAAACCTAAATTCCCAGGATCCGCCGTGCTCTCGCCCACCCCCATTTGCAGGATCCCTCGCAAGAAGCGGACGATGGAAGGGTAGGCGAAGAATGCCACGGTGAAGGCGATGATTCGGTACACCGGGCTTTCCAAGGAAGCGAGAGGCACGTTGGGTCCATACTTCCTGGAAATCTCGCGCCAAGATTTTACGTTTCATGGTGGATGTGCGTTCTTGGTGGACTTTAATATGGAGGCTCATCACTCATCCAGAAAGTGAAGGAATGGGATGCCCCGTATTGTGCAACCGGAGGGATATTAAACCTAAATTCCCATTGAAATGGTGCACAGTTAAGAATGAATCCCTCTTTTTGACCAACACGGGGGCCCAAAGAATTCTTAATGTTGGATTCCCGTTGACTTTGCTCATTGCCCTTCAAAAAAGACTGCCATCCCCGTAGCTCGATCCCCCTTCTCAAAACGGAAAACGGAGTTATCCACACATCGTTGAAGTGGAACACCCTCAGGCCATGAAACATTGCAACCTCTTCAAAAGCACCCAAACCTTCGATCAAAACATGGTTCCAGTGAAACCCTTTGAAAACTGACCAGAAACGATGAAAGCTGCTAGGTTCATGCTCAGAGTCCTGGACAAATCCTTCAAGTTCACAGTTATGCCATCGAATGCCCGCTCCAGCGCGGTGCGGGTGGCATACTCCCGTTTGGTCTCGAAGACCGAGGTATCGATCTCCAGGAAACGCATGAACGGGCTCTTGTCGGGCTCCTGCCAGGTGAGCAAGCCTTAATGCTGAGAAGGATCGCTTAACAAACAATTTGTTTGGTGTTTGCGGACAACACACCCGCTTGCAATTAGACTCTGCATCCTTTCAGGAGGGGGTCAACATGAAGTCGCGCATGATGTTTGGCCATGGCTTTTCTTTGGAAGTTTTAGCTCACATTGAGCGCACGACGTTTCAACGGATACTTAAGCACCCCCCTCTGCCCTCTTCAAGGCAAACATTTGCGATGGCCACACAGTAATAAAAAACAACCATTGCTTGGACAACGTGATTTCTCCGCTTGCGGCAAGGTAAACCTTTGCACTCAAGGTTGCCGGCCTGTCCTCAGCACACAAAGCGTGTTTCGAGCGGCGCTGCTTTGCCTTCGACACCGCCGCAATCACGATGTTGGCTGCAAGGACGGCACCATATCGGTTCCGTTTCGGTGCCGCCGGAGGGTTTCTGTTTGTTGCCGACCACGGCAACGCCACCCCATCAAAACCACGGCCGCATCGGACTGTGCAAGCTCGCATGGCGAGATGAGTGCAAGCAGCAAGCTGATGGCATCACGCTGGCGGCTCAAGTGCCACTACCCCTTTTCTGAGCACAATGCTATGCAAACTCACACGTGCACCCAGCAACACCAACGTTCAGCAGCAACCCGACGAAATCCCGAGTCACACAGCCCAGCCTAATCGCAAATTTCCTGACCGCACCCTGCCACCATCCTCCGAGACCCTGTTCTACGGCCTGGGCCGGTTCGCTTGGTTTTCGTTTCTTCCCTGGTAAGCCTTAGCCCCGCTAGCCCTGGGCGCCCAAAGGCTAACAGCGTTCCGTTGTTGCACTTGTCCTGTTCCTTATTACTACTAGACGTGTATCTTATTACTGATTATCAATAGTATAAGTGTCTTGCAAAAGACTAGAACACTTGCGAAGCGGCACCTGCAGCTCCAGGCATTGTTCAGGGCTGCAGGGCCTGTAGGCCCCCGTGTTGCGACCGATAGTGCGTGGCGTGGCCCAGCACAAGCACTCTGAAGTGCGCACACTTGTTCGTGCAGTTGTGCTCCGCCAGCGCCCTTTGCAGGCCGCAGGTTTGTCAGTGGGCGTGCCGCCCTGAGGGACTGACGCCGACGGCAACCAGTGGATTTGAGCGGCTGCAGTGAGAATGTCGCTGACCTCTGGGCGGGTTTGACAGCGAGCATTTTTTTTCTCCCAAATAGCTGAAAAAGTTAGACATAAAGAGGGGAATGGGTTTGCGAGATTGATGAGCTAGTGCTAGGGGGCATGCAGTTTGGGGTGCTGGTGAAGGTGCTGTTTGAGGTGCTGGTGAGATTGACTCCTGGGTGCTAGCAGGCATGCAGGTGACAGTGAGGGCGCATTTTTTCGAGATGGACGGTAGGGTGCAAAGGCGCAAGTCGTGTTTTGGGATGTTGTCTGGGGTGCTGTTTGGGGCGCTGATGACTGTGCTGTGCCGGCGTGGGTGCGTTTTTGCGAGATTGACGGCTGGGTGTAAAGAGGCATGCAGTTTGGGGCGGGGCTGCGACGTTTTCGCGAGATTGATGCTTTTGGGGGTGCGACATTGACGGATGCAGCGTGTGCTGGCGCAGGTGGTGTTTTGGGATGTTGTCTGGGGTGCTGTTTGGGGCGCTGATGACTGTGCTGTGCCGGCGTGGGTGCGTTTTTGCGAGATTGACGGCTGGGTGTAAAGGGGCATGCAGTTTGGGGCGGGGCTGCGACGTTTTCGCGAGATTGATGCTTTTGGGGGTGCGACATTGACGGATGCAGCGTGTGGTGGCGCAGGTGGTGTTTTGGGATGTTGTCTGGGGTGCTGTTTGGGGCGCTGGTGACGGCGCCGAGATTGATGCTTCGGGGTGTGCAGTTTGGCGGGTGCATTTTGCGAGATTGACTGCAGGGTGCCAGGAACCATGTTTTCTTGGGCGATGTTGGTCCCTTGCCGGATCCAGAGCAAGGGCTTACTGGGGGGGTTTTTGTCCGGACTCGGCTTCAGGTGTTGCGAGCCGGCCATCCAGCTCCTGCAGCGTTTGCCTGAGTTTGATGACTTGCAAGCCCTTCTTCTACCGTGCTGGACGCTGGGCTCAAGCACGGGCGACCAAGGGACGCCCCGGGTCCGGCCGTTGGGTTTGCGCAAGGCGATGAGCCGCTGCAGGGCGCGATGCAAGCTCACCGCGTGGACCCAGAAGCACCGCCAGAGCCACAGGGTCACATTCTTGCTCAGGAAACGTTTGGCCCTAAAGTTCCTTGGGCAAACTTGGGGAAGCTGGTGATGCTTGTGCGCAACAACCATTTTTTCTCCTTGGTTTTGGCATCGTGTCTTGTCTGTCTGCCGTGTTTAAAAATATTTTTTCAGCCCCAGTTTACGCGATTTTCAGGTGGAAAAAATGACTGGGATTGATAGAAGCAGTTGCCTCGTTTGAGGTGTGGAAAACCAGTTACGCTTGTTCAAAGCTGCAGCTCACAGGTAGTGTTTTTTTCTGTCTCGTTTTGGGTGGTTCTTGGGTGGAAAAAGCCAAAATGTGTGCGCAGCTTTGGTGTTGGCTTGTGCCCCAACAATCGATGAATTGGCGATGTAAGAGGAAGTGGCTTGTTCGTCTTGTTTGGAAGGTTTTCGGGTGGAAAGCGTTGTGTTAGCTCTTTAACGGAACGGGCGATAACATGGCTGTGGGGGGGGAAAGGGAGTGAAGAAAAACACACACACACACACAGACAGACAGACAGACAGAGAGAAACAGACAGGACAGGACAGGGGACAGGGGACAGGGGACAGAGGACAGAGGACAGAGGACAGAGGACAGAGGACAGAGGACAGAGGACAGAGGACAGAGGACAGAGGACAGAGGACAGAGGACAGAGGACAGAGGACAGAGGACAGAGGACAGAGGACAGAGGACAGAGGACAAAGGACAAAGGACAAAGGACAGAGACAGAAAGGAGACAGGAGACAGGAGACAGGAGACAGGAGACGGAGACAGGGGACAGGGGACAGGGGACAGGGGACAGCGGACAGGGGACAGGGGACAGGGGACACGGGACAGGGGACACGGGGCAGGGCACAGGGCACATGGCGCGGGGCACAGGAGAGCACAAAGCACAGAGCACAGAGCACAGAGCACACAGCACACTCCACACTCCACACTCCAGGCTCCACACTCCAGGCTCCACACTACACACTACACACGACACACTACACACGACACACTACACACTACACGCTGCGCGCTACACGCTGCACACTCTACACTACACACTCTACAGTGCACACTCTACACTCCACACTCTACACCACACACTCTACACTACACACTCTACAATACACACTACACACTACACACTACACACTACACACTACACACTGCACACTGCACCCTACACACTACACACTACACACTACACACTACTGACTCTACACTACATACTCTACACTACATACTCTACACCACACCGCTCTACACTACACCACATTACACTACGCCATGCTACGCCAAACTGCACACTACACCACGCGACGCGACGCGACGCTACGCTACGCTACGCTGCGCTGCTCCACTACACTACACTACACACTCTACACTATATACTCTACACTATGCTACGCGACACTATACTACACTCACTACACTACACTACGTTACATTACCTTACATACATACATACGCACAAGTTTGCGCTGACGTCGCCTTTGAACCTAAAGCCCCACAAAAACAAAAAAACTCAAGCTGGCAAGCGGTCCGGCCGCTTGCGACTCAGACCCAGAAGCGCGTCTAAGAAAACAGCTTGGGTTGCTTGCTTTACTAGCCTTCATGGATGCTGATGAAGACCGCGATGCTCACTGGGGGCGCGCGCTGCCAGTCGGACAGGGCTGCACGGGCCGCATCGCTGCGAAGGATCCCAGCCGCGACAAGGAGCAAGGCCACGTAAAACCAACTTCCCTCCAGACAAAGTCAAGGAGGCCTGCTGGGCTGGCGGGCGCGCCAGGAGCAGAAAGCGGACCAGGGAGTGGCTGCATGGGCGCCGGCGGACACGCGAGGAGAACGGGCGGAGAGCCCTGGGAACAGACCCACCCACATTCCTGGAACAGAACATCGACAGCCAGCACGCGAGCACCATGCTCCGGACACACGGGGCGAGAGGGGATGTGCTGGAGCAAGGGGTGGGCAGCGGTCAGGGTCGTACCACACCTCAGGCATACCCACTCGGGTTCCCACGTGCCAGTTTCCCGATTTTGCACTGGCATCCCTGCCAACTCAAACCGCCGGCTGCGACAGAAGCTGATGCTTGCCCCGTCCGTGTGCATGTGCGCCGTGCCCGCTGCAGCTGAAGGGCCCGAGGCCCCGTTTGTGTGGCCATCTTGCGGTCACACACTCCATCTTGGTCGTGTCGCGCACATGCGTGCGAATTCCCGTTGTCCTGTCCGTTTTGCCGCGCTGGCTGGTTCAGAGGCGGCGCCATCCTATGACCCGTTCTGCCTCCTCTCCTTGGGTCTGTTTGCCCCCCTTCCCCCCCGTCTCGTGGCTCGCTTCTGCTGTCACCACGCTGCTTTGGTTGATGGAGCCTCGCCAAGGATGATGTCCGAGGAAAACTTGAAGCTCCGAATTGTTTGGGGCAGCGACGTCAATAGCTGGGAGCCCCTAACGCTTCATTCGATGTGTGACAGAAAAACCAAATTTGTGCATCGATGAGGCATTCGCCTATTGTTTCAGCCGGGCGAATAGCGCCCTGGCTCCTTGTGCCCATGTGTCTGGTCGCGATACAAGGCTACTGATGGTCGCGATGCAAGGTGAAATGAAATAGTAGTTTCGGACCCGATTGGGCGCAAAGCAAGGCACCTGCGAGCAAGGTATATGTGAGGCACTGCCCTTCTCATTTTTCTTGAAGAAAGTTGTCGGGCTGTCGCGCGTGCAAGTCCGCGTGGCGGCGATGAATGTGGACGGCCCGGCACCTGATGCCCGGCGCGTCGAAATCCTTGCGTGTGCGTTGCACGTGTTGCATGGTGCTCAGGTTGCCACCGATGCCATGATGGTCAGCCCACTCGTGAGGGACAGCTTGCGGCGCGGCGGTGTCGGCTAGTCGTCTTCGCCGTCAAGGCCAAACATGCTTCGCGCCCTCACTCCTGCCAGCGCTGGTCCGGCGTTTTTGCATGTTTTTGCCATGGCTGGCCCACCCTCGCTCACCCGCCTGGCGCGGGCCCGGCGGCGGGCCCTGCCGCGTGGCGGCCTGCCCAGTGCTTGGCAAAATGTCCCTTCCTTGTGCGCCTCACTCACCCCTCACTTCTTCTCTGTTGGGTGATAGTTGGTTAAAAGACAGGCGTCACGGCACGTGAGGCAAGGAAACAACGGCACAGTGGCAAGGAGACAACGGCGCAGCTGTAAGGGTGGCCGCTACGCGGAGAGGAAGGCGCCAACACGCTTGCGCGTGACCCCATGTCACTGCCAGTCGGTTTGACGACGGCCGCATTAAGGTCATCGCCAACGTGGCACGGCGCGACTTGTTATTGACACCACCATTGTGTCTCCGCTCACGTCTGAAGGAACCACCCGCTCTCGGTGCGAGCCTGCCCGCCCCGTCACCCTCTTTGAAACCCAGCGCCGCAAAAAGGCCACATATCCTGAGCTTCATGGCGGCGACTGCCGCCGTTTGGCCGCGTTTGGCGTCGAAGCCGGCGGCCGTTGGAGTTGCGATGCTGCAGACCTTTTGCGCTTGCTTGCTCGGGCCAAGGAGCGCGCCGCGCCTGCAGCCTTGCAGCCGGCATATCCATCGGAGGTCCGGCCTGCTCAGCGCCGCAGTTTCGCTTGCCTTTGCCGCAATCTTGTGCGCCCCTTCTCCCGGACTTAGCAATTTTGATGGTCCGGCGCTGTCCTTGCTGCTTGCACGCGCCCCCGAGCCCTCCCGCATGCCGGGAAGGGTGCCGTATGTGGGCCAGGACAGCCGCACAATGCCTTTTTGGGCCCCTAAGCGCCCACAAGCTGGGATGCTACCGGAAATGTGTGCAAGAGAAAAAAAAACATCAGCAACGGGCCCCCAGTAGTGCTGCGCGAAGCTGGCCCAAGTCATTTTTTTGGCTTTGGAGCGGCCAATTGCGACCCGCCCTTCGAGCAAGGACCGGCAAAGGAGAGCTGTACGGCGAAGGAGGGCAGGGCAGACCAGGGGCCCCACTCCACAAGAACAGCCGGGCGAGGAGCCGACGCCAACAGATCAGACAACCAACGCGCAAATTCAGCATCCCGGTCGCGACGCGCAGCACGGCAAACACAAAACACAGCAAACGCGCGTCGAACGATTCTCTCGGCACCCCTGGTGTGACTTCCCACTATGTGCTGGGCAACGGTAGCCGCCGGAAGAAAGCACGGCCTGGGCAGCACGAAAGCCAAGGCACGACGTGACGGCGGGAACCCGAAGCCCAAAGAGCCCACGAGATGGAGAACCATGGGACACGAAAAGGGCCAGAGTCAGGGACTCTTCTCCGAGGCTGTGGAGCATTGGTCCACGGGTCGGCCCCCCTTCTGCCCAGGGGCCTTTCCTAAAGGGTTTTTCCAGGAGGGGGGGAAGACCCAGGCGCGCGAGCAACAATAAATAAATAAATGAATACGACGCATTATTTTGTGCGCGTTGTTTCAAGCTCTGCTTCGGCCAGGATAGCACCACTTCGAGTTGCTGACTTTGCTGCGCCGCAAGCAAGCCGGATCAATGCGAGGCGGACGATTGTTCAACATTAACAGTGCCGTAAAACAAGGTAACATCATTCGCCTCACGTTTTTCAACGCAGGCCGGGCACATGCTATACAAAATTAGGAGCTGAAACTGAGGCAACATGGGCTTCATGCCACCTCCCATGCCTTGGCGGTGTTGTGGCCAATTCTTTTGTGGCCTTTGCACGGGACGAAGCTGCGCGATCAAGCGCGCCTTCCTGTGCCCGTCTCGTACGCGATTAAGCGCTTGGAGTCTCGACACCCATGGATTCCTAAATTGCATTGTTGTTCTCAAAAAATACCAGACAATCCTGCGAATTTGCCCCAAAGCTGTAGTCACTGGAAATCGTAGTCGCGCACTTGTACTTGTCAGACCGCCATTGGAACCCTGTTTTTTCTGAATCTCCCCTTGGAATACATGTTTTTGTCGGCGGGTTGCATCTCAGAAAGTCGCATAGCATGGATGCGGCGCGAGACCTCACTGGAAAAACAAGCTGGAAGCCTTCAGCCATAAAGCCTGCGCCCAAATGATTACAAAATAACGCCAAGATGCAGCTACCTTTACATCCTGCCAAGGCCATGGATTTGCGCGGCAACTATATTTGCGCGGCACCGGTGTTGAGGCCCCTCACAGGCCGAAAGTCCTGTCTCGGACGAGGTTCTTCACTTGCAACCTGTTGACCCCGCACAGCTGTCATGGGACATGCGGGCTGGGCCAACGAGCACTCACGGATGCTCTTGGACAGAGGCGGACAGGCAGGTGTTTCACCATACCAAGCCAAGCGGCCGTGTCCGAGGTTTAGTCATGGGGCACTCTTTTGGCCGGCTGGAGGCCCGCACGCTGACGCAACAGTTGTTGGGTTTGATGCTGCGCAACCCGCACGCGACTGTGTGACGGAGATTGCCGTAAGAAGCTGTCACTGGGTTCTGTGTAGCTGCTGCAAGGCCCTGCGCCATTCTTTGCGCGCCTCGTGTGGGTGGGGATTGCGGCACGCTCTTTGAGAAGCACCACGTCCTGCAGCGGTACAAGCGGGCTGGCAATACCAAAGCTGCGATGCTGGCAGGGCAAGGCTGAAGGTCCGAGCACAGAAACGCTTGGCAGGTCCGGCCAGTCAAGATCCCGGGCCAAGCGCCCAGACGCACTCCTCGCTGGCCGATGCGAACCCGGGGATTTGCATCGAATTCTCGGGTGGACCACGTTGCCACCATCTGAACAACCAGCGCTCAACCGCCATGGAGCGCCCAGATTCTAGACCATTTTGGCGGGAGAGGGCAAAAGCTTGGCGTTTTGCAGCAAAATCACCCCAAATGGGCCAGGTATTGCAAAAATAGCTTCATCAGTTTCTCCACAAAAGACATGGAAAAAGCGTGTTGCAAAAGCATGGTGTGATGAGCTGATGAAACCGTTTGTGGTCACGAAGACACTACCTGACGCTGCGTCGGCAAAACCGCAGCCAATGCACAAGCATGTCGCAGCGGATCGCATGCAAGTCAGACAGTGTCGGAAGACCAAGACTCGCAACAGCGGTCATCAACACAGAAGTTGGATTGGGGCTATTGCTTGGCCCTATCGCGCATCGTCACGGTCTCTAACCGTGTGCTGGGTTGTGCAGATGCTACTTCTTGGTTTGGGGCAACTTGAGGTCTAACATCCTCACGGCCAGTCCTGCTAGTGACCCGGACCGGCTAAGCTGGCATCTGCATGGGCGTCGCCTACAGACGAGGCTGTCCAGCTTTGCGGCGGCTGCATGATCTACCATCGTCAACACTGTAGCCAGGCAAGCCCGTCCACTTCCCAGCATGAGCTGCAGCCTGGCATTGCACACTAGGGTGGGGCAGGGGGATGAAGGACAGCAAACTAGGAGTGTGACACCATCAACGTGGCCACGTGCAGTGCTGGGGTCCATATGCGCGCGAGGTTTAGCGTGAGTTTGGTCGACTTGCTTTTAGGGCTCGTTTGGCTGTCTTTGCCCACGCGCATCTGACAAGACCAATGCAAAATGCGGCGAGTCGACTCTTCAATGCATTAAATGAGCAGGAGCTGAGTGCTCCCTATAGGAGACCTCTTCAAAATTGTCAGTTTTCAAGACTCTTGAGCCGCATGTCAACGAGCCATCTGCAAAGCGTGGGGAATGGTAAGCACAAAATGAGACTCAATCAAGCCTGACACTTCCTGGCTGGATTGCTCAAAATGAGGCATCAAGCCAGAATCCGTAGGGACCACCACAAGGAGAACCGCTCTGGACCAACCCAGTCCGCTGTTGATGACTGAGGCAAAGCCCGATGCTCCGGCAACCGCTGGACCCGAAGTCGAAATGCCCAACACAAACGTTGCAATGCCCTGCGGCGCTCGCGCCCGTCTTGACATGCCCGTCGCTGCAGTGCAGCGCGATGGCCAGAAAGCCTCTTTGTGCGTCCGGAAAAACTCGCCTCGCGATGCGTCACCTCCATTCGGCACACGCGGGGGGAGGAGAAACGGCGAACAAGTTGATGGCTCGCAGGCATCTAGCCAAGGATCTAGCTGTTTTCAGCCGCAGAGGGCATTGCCAGGAAGCGCTGCGCCCGCTTTCCCCTTGCGGTTTGTTACATGTTCGCAACCCGTCACAGGCGCTCGAGGCACTCGAGGGCGAGTGCGCGAGCGCCATGCCTCCGACACAGTTGGGTCAATGAGCCCGACCCGGCATCGCTCCAAGCTTTTTCCTCGCAATTGGCCCCGTTCGGCATTCCCAGGGTTGGGCCGTGGCGACCTGCAACATGTTACCTGAAAAGACATCTGAATGCCTTTCCCCTGGAAAGGGTCCTTGTGCTTCAGGAGAAGCCCCAGAGGGAGGTACGGTATTCTTAGTCAGCCACTTTGCCCGCCCAACCCTGCAGATTCAACTTCTCTTTGCGCCGTGCAGCGGCGTTTCCTTGGAGGGAGCAGCTTGGAACACTTGGGACCGGTGCCAAAAATAGGAAGCCTTCTGATTGTCAACCTCCTTGCTCCTTGAAAAACCCGCCAAAACGGGCCAGGAATTGTGCTTCCATGTAAGGCAAATGTCTCTCAAACACCAGAAGCACCCAGTTTTGGCACCTTCCCAGAAGCTTCCGCATCGCTCGGCCCAAGCAGGGCAAGGGTAAAGACCCTGGCGACGGCTGCCTCCGTTCCCCGAAAAGGGAGGGGCGCCTGGTGGGCCTATTCTCAGGAAATTCACTGGACCCTTGTGAACGGTGAGCCATCAATGGCATTGAAGCGGACCCCTTCCCATAGGCAAATATCCTCGGACAGCTGCAAACTCATGTGATCTCTTCACCCTGGTAAACAACGCTCGTCATTCGCAACCTTCCCCCGTACATAGATTGCAAGTAGATAATCTATGCAGCGCAATCCGACCTGACATTCCGACATTCATTCATAGACGTCCACTGCTACTTTGAAATCCTGTAGTATAGAAAGCGATCATATGTACATTCATGTGCACGTGCATGCATGCATGTATGTATGCATGCATGCATGTATGTATGTGCGTACGTACGTATGTATGAACGTATGTATGTTTGCATGCCTGCATGTATGTATGCATGCATGCATGCATGCATGTATGTATGTATGTGCGTACGTACGTATGTATGAACGTATGTATGTGTGCATGCATGTATGTATGTATGTATGTATGTATGTATGTATGTATGTATGTATGTATGTATGTATGTATGTATGTATGTATGTATGTATGTATGTATGTATGTATGTATGTATGTATGTATGTATGTATGTAGGTAGGTAGGTACGTATGTATGTATGTATGTACGTATGTGTGTTCAATGTGTATACAGCCAACCCACGTTGGCTCCAAGATTGCCATGCACAGCCTGATATTGCTGGTATATGGTTGGGTCATACTGATGGACAACATGTTGTACTAGTTGGAAACCAACTGCAATTCCTACGAATGCTAGGGCAAAGCACCTACCAACTGCAGGAATGTGCCCAACAGAATGTCATGGGAAACTGGGGCCCAACTTTTTCCGCAGGCGCCCCCTCTTGAAGGGATCGGCGTAAACAATGCCGGCATCAAGCCGTATGAGCAGCGCTCAAGCTACGGCGGGCTGCTCGCTTGCAGAAACGGCTGACAGGATGTGCGGCCCTCACAGCATTCAAAGTTCGAGGCTCCATGATTCATTCCACTTTCTGAAGGGATTGGCCAACGAAACTCCTTCGCACTCGAGCACACCCGCCGCCACTAGGTTTTTGGGCGTTGCTCATGGTACACGTGACGAGACACGGTCAAAATATGCGGGCACCCTACAGGACATGGGGGGATTGAGCTTTCCTCTTGGCTTTTGTGGGCAATTGACTGAGTCCCCCTGGTTTTTTTTCTGCATCATTGAGTGAGTCCCACAAAGTTGCCTGATTTTGACCGATCCTCACATTATCAGCGCTGTTTTGCCATCGCCGCTCGACCTGGCCGCGTGTCGAACTCCTTCGAACGTGGTGTCATGGTCACAGAACCCTGCAATTGGCCAAACAACCTCAAGCGCTGCGAACAAGGGACAACTGCAGGTTTGTTGCAGACATTCCCGTAATTCCCGCAGGCTTCTTAGACCTGCTTCTCTTCGTGGAATTGACCCTGCGTTGAGAAGCTGCTGAAGCCTGCAAATGGCACAGACTTATGCACTAGCTTTGTGATGGCAACATAAAGCGGTTGCAATGGCTTGATCTTTCCAATGAAGATATATTCGGACCCCTCCACTGAATCCTGGTGGGGGGGGCATGTGTGAAAAACCCCTCCACATGGCTTCATATAGGTGCGTCCTCTCAAAAGTGGATCCTGCTTCCGCTGGCATATCTTGGCCGCGAAGCTCATTAGAAATCACCCCATGACCATATCTGGATTTTGCATGCTGCATCCTTCATGGAAAGCTTCATGGGTCACAAGCTACACAGTCCAATGCACCCTTCTGTGCCTTCAAAAGCTCCCTTCATATCCCGGCTGTGATAGGTGATCCCTTGCTCCAATTGTTGACACATCCCACAGCCACACGTGGGAAAGGCTCAAAAACATGTACCAAAATGGCACCTTGGCAATTGGAACCGACTAAAACCTGCGTAACCCTAGTTCTTTCATTTTGAGCTACACCCATGTCAGGGTTCGGGGGTCACAAACAGGGCATCCCGCTTTTGAATAGCCCAGGGCACTCGGCACTCTCAGGCGGCCTTCCCAGAAGCCACAGTATGAACGCGATCACGACCACCTCAGCACTCACGTCCACGGCTTTTGCCGCCTTAAGACATTGAGTGTGGAGGGTGTTTAAACTTAGGGACCTAAAAATGGGTTTGTTTCCGGCTTCCCCTTTTCCCCACACCCAGGGGATGCAAAGTATTGCCAAACCAGCATAGAACGTGAAGACACAGGTGTCAAAATAATTTCCATCAGAACGTCCGCCATTGAAGCTTGCACCAGAGCGCAACCAAGACCGAATTGCCCCCAAAAAAAGTAAGGCGAACGAGTGACCTCCATGCTGCAACTCAAGCGCGGAAAATGAGCGAGAGCATTTCAAGGAATGGGAGACTGAGATGACTAAGACAGTCTTTGATCCCTTACCCCCAAAAACCTGATTACCCTCCCCGCGTTGCATGGAACCCACCAGAGAGCCCCTGCCAGAGGAAAATCATCCAACCGGACATATTATGTGTGAGGGTCACACTAAAGAGCTCCCAAAGGAAGCCCATCTGAGAACATGTGGGGGCATGTGGCTGACTAAGTCTCAGCCGAGCGACATGCAAAGGGAGTGTCCCGGACTTGCGAAGTCCCATCGTTTTCAGAGGGAAGCCCTCAAAAGTCGGCAACTCTTTCAGTGGCACCCTGGAAAGCCTTGGAAACGCCCAAACAGGTGAGCAGATCAAACCACCATGGAGACTGCGATCTGAGGCGACAAACGGCGGCATCGATCAGAACTTGTCCGCCCCAAAGAATTGAGGGTCCTCTAAAATGGCTGATCCCTCATCAAAGGGCCACTTTGAGGGATCTGGAAAGGGGAAGTGCCATGGAATCCGCGGGGTTGCTAGAAAAGATCGTCAGATAGGCTTGCTGAAGTTTGCAAAAGACGAAGGGCTTGCGTGCCAAACCCGCTCTTTTCACAAAGCCCTGATTTCGCAGCTTCCGGACACCTATACAAATAGGTCCCAAAAGGGCCAAATGCTGTGTTTCTAAAACCCAGACTACTGCGGCTAAAAACGATGGTTGTGGCTTGGGGGGGGGGGGGGGCGTCCAGAAACACTGGCATCCCAACTTTGCGGAAATGAATTGGTCATTCATGAGGTGATCGAGGTTAGCCCAACTTGGGGCGTGTCGAATGCGAATCAGCTCATTCAGTCATTGGTCCTCCCTCCAACCTTGTAAACAGCAAACGTGCAAGTATCCTTACAGACTCTGAGAGCCGTGCAAGGGGCTACCCGAGAAATTTCATCATCCCTGGCTTGGGACATTCTTGTAGCCCCAATTCTCAGGATTGATTCCATGTCCATTCTCTTCACCGCTTCTCCAAAACCGCCCCCCAGTTCCCTACGACTATGCTTCAAAATGAGCGAAACCTCAGAACCGGCGGCCGCACCAATTTGGCCTCCCCTCAAACCTATCAACTGTTTCGCAAACAAAATAAGAAGAAGAATACGCTCCTTCCAAAAACACATCTTGAGGCCTACGTTGTTTGCCACCCGCGTTTGCGTTCTCGCCAAAGGCATTTAAAAAGAAAATGAAGCACGTCTCGGAACTCTCGAAATCTGAGGCCAAGGCCGCCACGAACAGCAATAGCCACCTAGGGAGAGGCGGGTTGGATTGGCGCTTGGAAGGTGCTCCCGGAATTTGGGGTTCAGATCCCCAAACCAATCCAAATCACCACATAAGGGAAGGAATTACCTCATGGAGTAGCGTAGATCGTATATCAGAGCGTGTACCCCTTGCTCTAAAATTATTTAACCTGACATTGCTGGATAGCCAAGAGTTTGAACGCCATGAGTACACGACAAAATCGCCTTCATTGATTGTGCACAACAGTCCACTTCGCACCAGTTGAGATGGATGTAACCCACTGGGATAACAATCCAGAACAGGATATACAACCACCAAGAAGACACTATAGAAAAGGCATATTCAACAAGTGGATGTGCTTTTTGAGGGTAGCCTGTTCATCTTTTTTTTATCCCCCTATTTGACACATATGCAAGTCAAGCTGGCGCAACTTGAGATGAATGACCCCGGATTCATCAAGCTGTTGCATTAGCGGGGTGCGACTCCCCAAAAAGTGAAAGAGCCCGCCTTAAATGGGACACCCCCGATTCATCAAGCCAGGGTTTATTAATCCTGCCATTTCATCACTACCGTGGGGGTGCCCCTTTGGTGAGGACATGAGGATTTGTCCGACTGAGTGTATAGTCCTAGCTAGCACAAGCTCTGCCACCGTTTCAAATCGCGGATAGATTGAGGCCCTCACGTGTCCGCCCCTTCTGGTCTTGCATATGTCAAACGGTCCGCTTTTTGCTTTTGTGGCTGCTTGCCCGTTTTTGGTGGTGGCTGGATGACTCTCGGATTTTGTGCTGATTGCTGCTTGGCCCCCATCTTCCCGAAACTCATCTGAACACAGGGCCAACTCCCCAAACAAACAAACAAACAAGCAAGCAAGCACGCACGCACGCAAGCAAGCAAGCAAGCCCGCAAGCAAGCAAGCAAGCAAGCAAGCAAGCAAGCAAGCAAGCAAGCAAGCAAGCAAGCAAGCAAGCAAGCAAGCAAGCAAGCAAGCAAGCAAGCAAGCAAGCAAGCAAGCAAGCAAGCAAGCAAGCAAGCAAGCAAGCAAGCAAGCAAGCAAGCAAGCAAGCAAGCAAGCAAGCAAGCAAGCAAGCAAGCAAGCAAGCAAGCAATCAAAGAAGAAAGAAAGAAACAAAACCAAAAAAGAAAGAAAGAAAGAAAGAAAGAAAGAAAAGAAAAAGAAAGAAAGAAAAACAAAACAAAAACAATGCAAGTCCACCAACCCATTAACCAACGGACAAACAAAAACACCACCCACACCACCAAAAAAAGACTAAGCACAAGAAGCAGGGCAGCAAAACAAAAGCCGCCCACGGAAGAAAATCGCCCGGGGCCCCCGGCTTCTTGCCGTCGGCCTGGCGCATCTCCCGGGCGTCCTGGTGATGGAGCGGCACCTCGGCGCTGGACCGCGTCGCTCGAATCGGCTGCGCGCGCGCGCGCGTTGATTGTTGGTTTGTTGGGTACCCTTTTGTTGGGGGGTGGATTATTTTGAGACAAAAACATGCAAAAATAGAAAACGGTGTTTATGTATGTATTATATCTGTAACCAAAAAAGTGAGATGCATGTAGCCCACTGGAAGAAACAACCCACCAACTGGTGTGCAAAGGAAGACTGAATTGACTGAGTTTACAGCCACTAAGAAAACACTACATGCAGGGCATATTCGAGTGTGTGTGTGTGTATGTGTGCGAATCTTGTTTTGGGGGGGTGGGTTCGTTGTAAAGGGGGACATTTGTTGGTTAAACCCCAGTTTTAGGGTCCAAAACTCTATTTTGAGACACCGCCTGCAGGTTGAACGCACCACTTCCATGGCCCAAGAAACAGGGGGCTTGATGATTCCAGACGTAACATCCCCGTTCTTTCCAGGGATGTTTCTTTCAGAGAACCAAAGATGAAAGCACCATGACCTTCTTTGATTCTTTTGGGAGCGTCCTTCCGGCTCCTGTTTGGGGCACCCTCCCAAACTGAGTGTTTTGAATGATGAATTTCGTTTTTTACCCCAAAAATGTTAAACCCAGAGGTTCTCTTCGAAGTGTGTTTGTTTGAAGCTACCCTCTCAGGGATTGGTTTAAAGGAAACCAAAAGGACCACAACAATTTGTTGGGCCCCTGTATTTTGCCACACGCACACATACACACACGCACCCATATTGTGATTTACACACCTCTATATGTGGCCATCACCAGGCGCCTTTTGGTCCACACCAGGCATTAATTGGTGGTGTATCCCAGTCATAGCATTTGACATACACAAGTGGGTTTGGCAGTGCGGAAACAACGCCGAGTGGAAACATCCAGATTCCCGAGATGGAACATGGCCACTTGTTTGGCGCGCGTGTCTCGTGATTGGTTCGCCCTTGGCTGTCCTAACGACGTATCCAATCCTTGTACTCTCAAATCGCTACCAGGGACGGCACCTACCGCCACATCACGGAAGGCAAGAGCGCCCAGCTCCAGCATGAGTGGAACGCCATTCTTAGAGCATCTGGGTACCCACCCTCCTTTGCAACTTGGATGCTCTCGTGGCCGGAAGTCCCCCGTGAAACTCCGGATGCAGTCTTTCAAGAAGCGTTTAAGAGGGAAACCATGTCCATGCTGCGCAGGAACTGTACAAAGCTCGCCCCCAGCGGGCGGACTAACGTGCCCAATCTGCTGCGCACAGCAATCGGTGCTTTGGCCGACCTCCTGTACGTTGTGGTGGCTTAGACGGTTCTAGACGTGTGAGGTCAAGGGCGGCTTCGCCATTGGTTTCGACAAGAGTTGGAAGGCCCAAACCCCCAAGCGTCCAATCCAAAAGCATCAGCAGAAGGTGGGACCTGCACACGCACACACTTAGACTCCCAAGGGAGAGCGCTAATCTTCGAGTTGGATCGGGCTCAGCTTGGTAGATTTCAGGTACAACGGCTCAGCCGGCAAGACAATGGCTTCCCTTTGATGCGAAAACAAGCACTTACATCGAGACAACCAGAGAGCCAAATGAAATGGACCTTACATCACGTTTGCAGGCACAGGTAGTTGATCAGATTACCCATCCTCTCGTTGGCACAGGTATCCACGACGGGCACACATGCCCCCTGCGGTGAAACTGTTGGTCTCCAGGTTCATCATAGACTCCGCGCACACACACACAGGCCCCCAGAAAAGCAAACGAATAAAACAAATCAAAAACAAAGCAAAAGGTGCCACGTTGGGTGTCCGCGGGCAAAACCCCAAACAAGAAACAAGAAAAACAGGGAAGCCCGGCTTAGGGTCTCCGACATGGACAACAAGCCAAACAGTGCAAAAGACCACCGCAAAGTTGAAGAACGCAAGGTGGAAGAGGCCATCCCTAAACGGGCAAAGAGGAGGAACACAAAGTAGCGCAAAAGGAGAAAGAAAAGAAGAAGAAAGGAAACAGAAGAAAGAAAGTGAGAAAGTAAGAATGTGTATTTAGGGCGTCGCAACCCAGGAGAAAAGGGAAAAAGGAAAAAGAACGAAAGAGAAAGAGAACTAAAGAGAGAGGGTGAGTGCGCGTGCTTAGGGCGCCGCATCCCACCCAGGCAAAAGGAGAGAAGAAGAGGAGGATAAGAGGAGGAGGGATAGTGTGCGTACTCAGGGCGACGCAGTTGAAGACCAAAGATCGAAGAAGAGGACGTCGAATCCCGCAAGGGGCCAAGAGGAGCAACACGTGGAAGCAACGGAAGAGGAAGAAGACGCCAAGCCAAACTGCATGAGGGGAACGAGGAGGGGAACAGGAAGGCAGACAGGCAGGAGACGACGAGGAGAAAGGCAAACAACTCGAAGGCAATCAGGCCATCCCTAAACGGGCCAAGAGAAGGAAGACCAACGCACGGCTCACGAAAGACATGAAGAAGAACCAAAGGACAGACACGCGGTTGAACGAAGATGATGAACAACCAAACACAATTCAACCGCAACCCAAACAAACAGAAGCGTGCCGCTCTGGTAACTTTAGTGAAACCTCGTTCCACTGAATGGCGTGATTGCGCTTGGCTAGTGATCAAACCGCTGAGGTGTAATTTTCGTGCAGAGCCGGCCCGGGGCGACGCAAGGGGTGCACCCGAAGGTCCCCCTGGATGGGGTGAAAGCGCTCAGACTCCCGAGGGAGAGCGCTAATCTTTGAGTTGGATCGGGCTCAGCTTGGTACATTTCAGGTACAACGGCTCAGCCGGCAAGACAATGGCTTCCCTTTGATGCGAAAACGCTACTTCAGTAACAGCTGGCAGAGCGAGACAACCAGAGAGCCAAATCAATTTTGCATCACGTTTGCAGGTACAGGTGGATCAGACTACCCATCCCCCACCGTGGAAAAGCTTCGTTGGCATAGGTATCCACAACGGGCGGCCTGCGCCCCCTGCGATGAAACTGTTGGTCTCTCGGTTGATCAGAGACTCCGCACACACACAGACACAAACACACAGACACATGGACACAAAGACACAAAGACACACAGACACACAGACACACAGACACACAGACACACAGACACACAGACACACCGACACACAGACACACAGACACGCAGACACACAAACACACAGACACACAGACACGCAGACACACAAACACACAGACAGACAGACAAACAGACACACAGACACACAGACACAAAAACACACAGACACATGGACACACAGACACAAAGACACACAGACGCACAGACGCACAGACGCACAGACACACAGACACACAGACACACAGACACACAGAAACACACAGGAACACACAGGAACACAGACACACAGACACACAGACACACCGACACACCGACACACCGACACACCGACACGCCGACACGCCGACACGCCGACACGCCGACACACGGACACACAGACACACGGACACACAGACACACACACAGACACGAACAGACACACAGGCACACAGGCACACAGGCACACAGGCACACAGACACACAGACACACAGACACACCGACACACCGACACACCGACACACCGACACATCGACACACCGACACACCGACACAGAGGCACACAGACACACAGACACACCGACACACCGACACACCGACACAGCGACACACCGACACACCGACACACCGACACACCGACACACCGACACACAGACACACAGACACACAGACACACAGACACACAGACACACAGACACACAGACACAAAGACACACAGGCACAGACACACAGGCACACAGACACACAGACACACAGACACACAGACACAAAGACACACAGGCACACAGGCACACCGACACACCGACACACCGACACACCGACACACACGACACGCCGACACGCCACACGCCGGCAGGCCGCACGCAGCAGCACACACGACACACGGAGACACACGGAGACACACGGAGACACACGGAGACACACGGAGACACACGGAGACACACGAGACACACGGAGACACACGGAGACACACGGAGACACACGGAGACACACGGAGACACACGGAGACACACGGAGACACACGGAGACACACGGAGACACACCACACACACACAGACACACAGACACACAGACACACACACGGAGACACACGGAGACACACGGAGACACACGGAGACACACGGAGACACACGGAGACACACGGAGACACACGGAGACACACGGAGACACACGGAGACACACAGAGACACACAGAAACACACAGAGCCACACAGAGCCACACAGAGACAGACACAGAGACAGACACAGACACAGACACAGAGACAGACACAGAGACAGACACAGAGACAGACACAGAGACAGACACAGAGACAGACACAGAGACAGACACAGAGACAGACACAGAGACAGACACAGAGACAGACACAGAGACAGACACAGAGACAGACACAGAGACAGACACAGAGACAGACACAGAGACAGACACAGAGACAGACACAGAGACAGACACAGAGACAGACACAGATTCACAGAGACAGACACAGATTCACAGAGACAGGCACAGAGACAGACACAGAGACAGGCACAGAGACAGACACAGAGACAGACACAGAGACAGACACAGAGACAGACACAGAGACAGACATAGAGACAGACACAGAGACAGACACAGAGACAGACACAGAGACGGACACAGACACAGACACAGAGACGGACACAGACACAGACACAGACACAGACACAGACACAGACACAGACACAGACACAGACACAGAGACAGACACAGAGACAGACACACAGACAGACACAGAGACAGAACACAGAGACAGACACAGAGACAGACACAGAGACAGACACAGAGACAGACACAGAGACAGACACAGAGACAGACACAGAGACAGACACAGAGACAGACACAGAGACAGACACAGACAGACACAGAGACAGACACAGAGAACACAGAGACAGACACAGAGACAGACACAGAGACAGACACAGAGACAGACACAGAGACAGACACAGAGACAGACACAGAGACAGACACAGAGACAGACACAGAGACAGACACAGAGACACACACACAAACAGACACAGAGACAGACACAGAGACAGACACAGAGACAGACGCAGAGACAGACACAGAGGCAGACACAGAGACAGACACAGAGACGGACACAGACACAGACACAGACACAGACACAGACACAGACGCAGACACAGACACAGACACAGACACAGACACAGACAAAGACACGGACACGGACACAGACACAGACACAGACACAGACACAGACACAGACACAGACAGACACAGACAGACACAGACAGACAAAGACAGACAGACAGACACACAAACAGACACACACACACACGTTTTCTGGTACTGATGGGCAAAACTATGCAGCAAAAAATGAGATGAATAAGATCCTGTGAATACTGGTTGATAAACCAGATACACCGCTACCAACTTTTCCTTGCGTGGATCTACTCCATCCACAGGGTGGGCCCTCTTTGGGTTTATATTGAAAGGGAGACAAAAAGGAACCCATTCCCGGGGAGCAAAGCGCAAAGGAAATGCCTCGAATGGGGCCCTGGCCGAGGACGTGTCCGGTGGGGTGATGGTGGCAGAGGACACTTTGGGATCCTGCGCCATCGTGCCCCATGGCTTGCATTTGTGTCCCGGTCAAACCTGCAAATGCCTAGCTTCTCTCCCATTCAGGAGACCCGTTCAAGTAAAC
>CAUJNA010002546.1:878758-906376 GCA_963377175.1 Effrenium voratum
TCCTTGGGGACAGGATTCTCCCGCCCTGTGGACAATCTGTGCAAAGAACGCGGAGTGGCCAAGAGGCAGGACATAAATTTGCACAAGTTGGAGACAGTGAGAGCGTATTCTTTGCGCAGGCGGCTAGCGGCTGCTGAGAGCAGGTCGTTTGGTACCTGACATGATTGAACTGGCTGATCAATGCGGCACATCATGCTCGAGCAGATGAAGCTCACAGGGTTGCAGGTACGGCTCTAAATGCTGTCGGCATCGCTTGCATTCTTCGAGCGGAGCTCAGATCGAAGAATCTCAGAGAACTCCGCAACTGGCTTTTCATGTATCGCTCAGTCCACGGTCCGTCAGAGGTCCGTCAAGTACGGCAAGACGAAGTGTGGCCGCTGCTTCAGGCTCCGATGCTGTTGTTTCGCGCATGCTTGGCGCCAAAGCTAACATTCTACGTTGAGCCAGAATGCATTGCACACATTGGCAGATGCTTGACGTGCTCGTATTCCCAACACCGCAGCATTCTTCGGCTTTTTTCACTGGTTTTGGACTTTCCCCGCCATGGCTCGTGTGTACTCCTCCAGCAGCCGCTTGGCATTTGCTGCCGCCTCCGCTTTGTGGGTGTGGGCGGCCTGCACGGCCTTCGTGTCTTCCGGCAACGGAGTGAAGGGACTGCGCGGTGTGGAGCGCAACTCCCATGCCGAGTATGCCCCCTTCCCAACAAGCCAGGAGACGGGCGAACCTGGCGCCCGCAGCAGCCTGACGTCTGGACTTCAAGCGGTGCTTTTGGCAGGGGTATTTGGATTGGTTGTGGGTCTTGCCCCGGTTCGGGCAGAGGAGGCTGCCGCTCCGGCAGAGGCACCTGCAGCGCCATCGGGCGCTGATGTGACGGAGATCCTCTCCAACCAGCTGAAGAACAAGGATGCTGGCCGTACTGCAGGAGTGAGCCGATCCAAGGCAAGGAAGACCCTTCAGAAGAAGACGTCATCGGTGGCAGAGTCTACTTCCAAGGTTGGCGTCAGTGTTTCTCAGGACCCAGAGACTGGCAAGAAGAAGCGAGTCATCTTCTCTCCTGCAGACGAGTTGGATGAGGATGAGCTGTCCCCGACTCGCCCGAACCAGCCTTTGCTCGCCCTGATCTTCGCCACCCCTGTGACGATCTACCTGACCTTCTATGTGCTGGGTTCCCTCAACATCATTTGAGCCGTCTAAGGCAAAGCTGCTATGTGGGATACTTAGAGCGAGGCCCTGACTGAGGCCGATTGGCAAAAGTGTGCGGGGATTATTTTGTGTGACTTTGACAAGTTCAAGCGACCAGCGTGTTTCATGTTTAGGCAAATGTCCATAGCGAATTCCATGTCTGCGAATGCCAAGCAAGCATGACATGCAAAACTCAGCTTGCTTTGCGTTGCACGTCACGACGGAACAAGCCAAGTAGATACATCCAGTCTCAGGCATCCCCAGACACACTCCGCAATGGCTCGTGTGTACTCCTCCAGCGGCCGCTTGGCATTTGCTGCCGCCTCCGCTTTGTGGGTGTGGGCTGCCAGCACGGCTTTCGTGTCTTCCGGCAACGGAGTGAAGGGACTGCGCGGTGTGGAGCGCAACTCCCACGCCGAGTATGCCCCCTTCCCAACAAGCCAGGAGACGGGCGAACCTGGCGCCCGCAGCAGCCTGACGTCTGGACTTCAAGCGGTGCTTTTGGCAGGGGTATTTGGATTGGTTGTGGGTCTTGCCCCGGTTCGGGCAGAGGAGGCTGCCGCTCCGGCAGAGGCACCTGCAGCGCCATCGGGCGCTGATGTGACGGAGATCCTCTCCAACCAGCTGAAGAACAAGGATGCTGGCCGTACTGCAGGAGTGAGCCGATCCAAGGCAAGGAAGACCCTTCAGAAGAAGACGTCATCGGTGGCAGAGTCTACTTCCAAGGTTGGCGTCAGTGTTTCTCAGGACCCAGAGACTGGCAAGAAGAAACGAGTCATCTTCTCTCCTGCAGACGAGTTGGATGAGGATGAGCTGTCCCCGACTCGCCCGAACCAGCCTTTGCTCGCCCTGATCTTCGCCACCCCTGTGACGATCTACCTGACCTTCTATGTGCTGGGTTCCCTCAACATCATCTGAGCCGTTTCTGCTTTGCAGTTCTCCCCCAGACAACAGATGTCTTGGCGAAGGAAACATGGTGCGCTGACATTGTCAGTTTTCCCACTGCTACACAGTGATGCGTGAGTCAAGTTTTGTGCAAAGGACGGGTTTAGGCATTGCATGTCTGGCAGACATTTGGGTTGGCTTCCTTTTTTTGTTGAGTCTTTGACATCCTGGCTTTGTTGAGGCTCCCAGGTCAAGACAGAGAAGGCATCAGGCTTGGGACTCATTTAGCTTTTTGCCATGGCTCGTGTGTACTCCTCCAGCGGCCGCTTGACGTTTGCTGCCGCCTCCGCTTTGTGGGTGTGGGCTGCCTGCACGGCCTTCGTGTCTTCCGGCAACGGAGTGAAGGGACTGCGCGGTGTGGAGCGCAACTCCCACGCCGAGTATGCCCCCTTCCCAACAAGCCAGGAGACGGGCGAACCTGGCGCCCGCAGCAGCCTGACGTCTGGACTTCAAGCGGTGCTTTTGGCAGGGGTATTTGGATTGGTTGTGGGTCTTGCCCCGGTTCGGGCAGAGGAGGCTGCCGCTCCGGCAGAGGCACCTGCAGCGCCATCGGGCGCTGATGTGACGGAGATCCTCTCCAACCAGCTGAAGAACAAGGATGCTGGCCGTACTGCAGGAGTGAGCCGATCCAAGGCAAGGAAGACCCTTCAGAAGAAGACGTCATCGGTGGCAGAGTCTACTTCCAAGGTTGGCGTCAGTGTTTCTCAGGACCCAGAGACTGGCAAGAAGAAGCGAGTCATCTTCTCTCCTGCAGACGAGTTGGATGAGGATGAGCTGTCCCCGACTCGCCCGAACCAGCCTTTGCTCGCCCTGATCTTCGCCACCCCTGTGACGATCTACCTGACCTTCTATGTGCTGGGTTCCCTCAACATCATCTGAGCCATGCGTGGCAGCTACCAGCCTTGATCATTTTTCCTGAGGGATGTGGTTCTGGCAAAAGAAGTCGATTCTGCAGGTGACCTGTGGGATGGGTCAAAATTACCCCACCAGGAAATGGACCGCTTTGAGTGCTTGGCCGCCCATTTCCCGGGGCAACCCATTTGGGGGGATACCAACAATTTCGGACATGTCCAAGGACCATATTTCAGGACCATTTAGGGACATGTCCAACTAGTTTAGAGCAGGCCCTATTTTCGACCACAGCGAGGTCGAAGTTGCTTCGTCCCGTGGCCTGGCAGGTGCGAATGCACGGGATCAGGGCCGGAGGCTGGCTGGGGGGGTCGATCTACACCCTGCGAGGTTCTTGCGTGTTTTTCTTTTTGGTCCTCCTTTTTTTTTCCCGCCTCCCATCTTGCTGGCGGTCAGGTTGGTGCCAAAGTTGCCCAATTACTTGGTGAGAATCCTGGCTGGCATCGCTCTTGGTGAAATCATGGGCCTTCCTACCTTTGCAGGCAGGTTTGATGGGATGCCTACAGTAGATTGATGGCAGTGAACAAGCGGACAGGCTTTTGGGCACAATTGTCCATTTGTGGTGTGAAGAGAGAGAGAGAGAGAGGGAGAGAGTAAGAGAAGGATATAGAGGGAGAGAGAGAGAGAGAGAAAGAGACAGAGAGAGAGAGAGAGTGCGAGCGAGAGGGAGAGAGAGAGAGAGAGAGAGAGAGCGAGAAAGCGATTTCCAGGTGGCCGGCCGTTCCTGGTTGCATATGTATTTGCGCTTGCCTTATGACTTGAGTTGTCACTGCACATTAAGACCTGATCGTGTACTGGAGGTCGTGTACTTGATCTCCATCGAGTGCACTGGCTTTGTAGTGAGGCGTGTGTTGCCTTTGCATTACTGTCGCTTGAGGTACTCTCGTTTGATAGCAAATGTTTTGACACCTCCACCAGTGAGGCAGGGCGTTGTTGCAATGGCTGACAGCGAGTGCGAGTTGTTCTTTCAGTATGAGTACAGTGTTCACTTAACAGTCTGTTTTTCTAAGGTTTTGCAATTCTGCAAGGGTTACCCAGCTAGAAAGGCTTATTTTATTCTCGGTCAGCATCCTTCCGATGATGTGGTCTTTTGCTTCAGCGTGCCTGGATATTTTAGCCAGAGCATTGCCCCCCCCCCCCCCCATTTTATCAACTTTACAATGTCATGTCATTCTCGCCAGTTTTTCAGCATGGAATGCACCTAGCACTGAAGATGCTTTGGATCTTGCAGTTGAGACACAAGAGGCGTCCTCGCTTGAAAGCCAGCGATACTCAGCGTTTAAATGCACTGACTACATCGGATATATAACCTGTCAAATGTCAGTTGCGCTGCAGCAAAATGAAACCATGCAGTCAAGCGGCAGGAACCTAGAAGGAGCATTGGTTATCGTAAATACTCAAGACTTGTTGCAACATGCTTGATGCGTCAGCACACACACACACAAGATTCGCACACTTAGTGATAACAATCGACGCAGCCTGATTGAGAGCAACACAACACGACCAAGCTTGCACAGCAACATCGATGGCTCTCCATGTGACAGGAGCCGCCACTGAAAAGCATATGCTGCACAGCGGCATTTCAGCCAGCAAAAAGCAACAGGCCGCAAGGACACTTGAACACAACGGGCAGTCACACCATGCCTTCAAGCATCTGTCTATTTGTTGCGCACATGACCGCCATGATTGCTGCAAACCACAAGTTTCATGTTTTCATGAATTGACAAGCAAAGACTTTATGCTCGCCTGCACAGCACCAGCAGCCATGCTTGAATATGAAGTTTGTCACTCCTTCAAGCAGCTGCAGCATTCGAAACGCGTCGCTCTTTTTGAGAAATGCCTGAATTGTTGCATTTGATCTTCTGCCTCGCCCCAGCACGAGAGCAGAAAGCCTGAGGTCCCTTTCAGGCTCAGACGCCGTCCAGGAAGCATCCAGAACATTTGTTTTGCATCAGCCTCGGGTCATCCGCCGGTCCACCTGATGCGTTAGAGACGATGAACACAAGCAGCGTTAGAGACGATGGACCAAATGGGCCAAGCTGGCGAAACAAACGAATGAACACCTTGGCGAGAAATAGCACCTAGTTGACCTCCTTGCACCCTGTGCCATCCAGGAGACGTCATAGAAATTTCCACAGGCCCAGGGCACAACCACAAGGTGTTCTAGTTGAAATCTTTGCCGACCAATGACCCTGGCAAAGACAAACTGGCCCTTGAGGTTCCTCATGATTTCCGTACATCTCCCCCACGATTTCAACGGTTTTCAAGAGTCTCAAAAAACCAGTTGCCCGCAGGGTTTGCCCATGGGTTCCGAACAGTTGCCGGAGACTTCTACTATGGGCAGACACAAAAGCTCCTTTTGAGGAAGGGCTCACTTGCGCCAGGGCCCAGCGCTGGGCTCTTTTCCTCGTCAGCGCCTCCATCTTGGTAGCAGCACATTGCAAAGCCCGGGCCTTGGCGCAGGACACATGGCAGTGGCTCAAAAACAAAAAGGTACCAACATGGGTTGCCCTGGTAAGTGGAACCATGGACCAAAACCAGCGGTTTGCCCTAGCTCTTTAATTTTGAGCCACTGCCATAGACCGGGCCAAGCGAGTCTGGCAACTCAGGTCCTGACGGGAATATTTGAATGCGCCGCTGCCAATGGCTTAAATGGGGTAGGAGGTCATCCAGTTGGCAGGAGGCAGATGCGCTGAGGTTACCCTGCTTGGGCTGATGCTTGTGCTGCAAGGCACATGCTCCATTTGCTTCATGCGGGTTCTGCAAGCCTTGGGCTTTGTACATCCTTGTGCTCAGGGAACACCAAGTCCCCAGACGGCTCGTCGCCAATATCGTGCATGACTTACACGTGCGAGCTTTAAAGGCAAGTGCTTGGAATGCTTGCTTGCATGCTTCTGAGAATCCCATGCTTGTGGTGGGTGCAGGTTCCTGAATGGCATGCCTCTCCATTTGCAGCGCTGCTGGCTGCCAAATCTCAGGTTTTCGCACATCGCTTCTCAAGTCTTCGGGGTCTTCTACGTGGGTTACCTGCCGTCTTTTTGGGTGCGCCCTGGCGAAAGCACGCCTCGACATTGCATCTCAGAGAGTCCCTGGATGGATCGCGCATAGCTTTTTGTGTTCAAAGTTGCCTTGCGGCACCTCGCGATCGAAACTGCTCGTTTTTTTGTTGTGCAAAGTGTCAACACAAGTGTATCAGAAATGCTTGTGAATCTTTTGGGGTAACACAGTGTCCCTGCTTCTATGGCTGCTTGGCCACTGGATCCGTCTAGGCCCAGGGAAGTGGCAGCTGTATGTTTTTTTCATTTTCGGTCTATCTGTATTTTGCGCGTTGACAACATCGGGCACCACCGGAACGAAAGCCCGATCAGATCTTGCAGGTTACTCTCAGCCCAGATCTGTAGGTACGGAAACTCGTGACCCCCGACGGAACTGAACTCCGATAAATCTGAATGTAAAACCGACAACCGAAAGGCACTTTTCGGGTCCGAATGGCCGAAAGAGCAGATGGCTCTGTCTTGACGTCGCAGGTACGGCTGAGAGCCATGGGGCCCTTGCTGCCAGCTGGCGCCCCTTCAGGCTGCACTCGAAAGAGAGAGAGAAAGAGAGAGATGTGGCCAGTTTTGCGCTTTGTTGGTGTCCTTTTTGGTGGTTTTGGTTGAAAAATAGCTGGTTTGCCTGGTGGTTTAATCAACCAGGGCCACCTATGCTTGCGCTTTGTTTGTGTGAGAAAGGCTTAACATGGCGCCAGCTTTTGGCTCTGGCTTTGCAGCTGTAAAGCAGGCTGCTGTATAGCAGACTGTACAGCGGACTGTATAGCAGACAGTAGAGCAGTCTGCATAGCAGACTGCATCGCGCTGGCGTGGTCGCGCATTTAGTGGCTTGGCCAAGTGGACATCAAGCGGCAGATGTATTCCATCAATGCAATGTCAGATGTCGTATGTTATGTTTGTCATGCTCAGGTGATGAATCCAAGTCTTCGAGCAACAGGTATCGCTATTTTATCTGCGTTGGGTGCTCTTCTCTTTGGCCTGGACATAGGCTGGAAGTACGTTGGCTTGATAGATACGGCCATGGGTCAGAATCCCGTACCCCCGGTGAGCATCCCAATCCCCACTAAAATAGGAAACCTAAAATGGGTGATGCACCTACAAACCAACATGGGATCCCGTTAAACGGTTTTGACCACAGCCAATACCGCCGGGTCGTCAAACGGTTTTCTACTTGACAAGCGACAGGCTACATCGCCCCGATCCTCGAGTGCGCCTCCTTCAAGCGGGATGTTGCACATTTGGCCGACTGGCAGAATCCAGGTGTCAGGATCGATGATTACACAGCAGGTTGGCGGTGCATGCTCGATTTTTTTTTGGCGCTGCTTGTTTGAGCTGCTGGTTGAGCAACTTGTGCACTTGTGCTTGCATGTGAATTGCATTCCCTGGGCAGGTTTCATCGTTGGCATATTTTCGATTGGCTGCATTGTATCATCTCTTCCGCCCGTCAGTGCGTATTTTCTCAACGTGTGGGGCAGGCGCAGCTCCATCATTCTGGGCTCGGCGGTGTTTCTGCTGGGCAGTCTGTTGCAGGTCTTCGCCTGGTCCATTGTTACCATCCTCTGCGGCCGCTTCGTCTCGGGTTTGTCCATCGGTCTTCTGAGCGCCGTGGTGTCGCTGTACCAGAGCGAGTTGGCGCCCCCGGCGCTGCGCGGCCGCTTGACGTCCATGTACCAGCTGATGCTCACCTTGGGCATTCTGCTGGCGGCCTTCGTGGACCACGAGCTGGTGCACCTGGACCACGGCTGGCGGGCCGCGATCGCGCTGCAAATGGCACCGGCGCTGGCGCTGCTGCTGGCGATGCCGTGGATGCCCCGGTCCCCCCGCTGGCTGGTGCAGCAGGACCGCGTCGACGAGGCCCTGGCGGCCTTGAAGTTGGTGCGCGAGGAGCCCGCCGCTGAAGCGGAGCTGGCGGAGATCGTGGCGAGCCACCGGAAAGCAAAGGCCGGGCGTTTCAAGCGGTCCAGTTTCACTGTGAAAAAGGCGCCTGAATCTTGAAATTGGGAGTAAGCTTCAGAAGCAAATGTAAGCCATCAATGATGTGACCGTGCTTAGCAAACCTCAAGTTCAACAGAGCGAGCTGGTTCTTGGATTCTCGAAGCAACCCACACGCGGCTTGGTTCTAAGAATCCGCAGGTGTTGGGGGAGTCTTCCTGGAAGGAGCTCTGTCAGGGTCGAACTGGACATTTGCTGCTGGTCGGTGTGGCCCTTCAGATGTTGCAGCAGCTGGTTGGGATGAACGCCTTGATGTATTTCGGACCACGCATGTTCGCTGACATCGGCATGAACCCCACGCTATTCCAGACCCTCAGCAATCTCGTGAACTTTCTCGCCACCTTTCCCGCTTTGCTTTTCGCCGATCAGTACGGGCGTTGTTCATTGCTTTGGTGGAGTGCAGCGGGGATGGTTGTAGCCTGTTCCACCATCAGTTCCGTGGGTGGAAGATTCGTGCTCGCCAACTCGGATGGCACATACACATCGACCAGTGGAACCGCCAGCTACGTTATAGTAGCGATGATGTTTCTTTTCGTGATCAATTTTGCGTATGGTTGGGGGCCAATCGTCTGGGTTTATACTTCAGAGATGTTTCCACTCCGCTGTCGAAGCCAGTGTGTAGCGGCGACCACCTGTGCAAACTGGGTTGGCAACTTTCTGGTGGCTCAGTGCACTCCAGTTTTGCTCGGGCACGTGGGCTTCCTAACGTTTTACATCTATGGCGCTTTCGCATTCTTGGCGCTGCTGCTTGCACGCTGGCTGCCGGAAACGAGGGGGGTGCCTTTGGAACAGATGGATCGAGTCTTTGATGACAAGCTGGGGCTCCCGTGCAAGAGTCACGGGCCGTTAGGGGAGGCCTTGTTGAGTCATTTGAAGCAGCTGGAAGCATGAAGAAAGACTTTGTCCGTAAAGCACCGGCTGAGAGCGGGAAGTATTCAGGTTCTAAAGTTCCTGAAAGACCCTGGAAGTGCTTGCCAAGTGGAGTGTCTTGCAAAGCAGCGGCATCCTTGGCTCTTTGAACAACGTCCTCTGCATGATTTGGAGCTTCAAGGCGCGAAAGGCCTTGAGTTCGAGTTCGCTGGGGCTGAGTAAAACTCAATGCCTCCGGCATCCGCAAGCTGCCTGCAGGGTCACAGCGCCGATGGAGCGCTTCTTCGCCATTTGGGCAGAAGGCAGAGTCTCTGCGACTTGACATTTGAAGCGTCGATGGAAGACTCGAAGTCAGCCCCACTGCCGCTTTCAGAGACCTTCCGATTCAATGCCAAGTCGAAGGCTCTGCGGACCATGTAGTTGGCATGACAGAGATAAGAAGCTCCCCAGAAGTAAGAATCCAACATGCAAGGAACCTACACCAAAGTCAGAAGTTGAATCAGGGGACGTTATATTCGAACATGATTCAATATTCTGCCACACCAAGAAGATACAATTCAGCAGGAGCTGCTGTTATTGAGGTTGTAGCGGAGCCAGCTGTGGACCCACCATGTCATTCGCACCTCTTCCTTCAGGAACCCCTTTGTCTTCCCATCAAGCTGCGCAGTACATGCATGAGGGGCATTCATAGTATGGGAATAGTCAGCTGGATAGATGAGGGGGGAGCGTACGAGGACATGAGGTACGGAGCGGGAGGGGGGGCATTCGCGCTCGAACTCCCAAATTTGAAACCGCAGGAGGTTCTCTCAGTTGAGCGTGAATGTATGCAGGTTTTTGCCTGCAGTTTGTTGTTGCACTGTGAGTATTATGCAATTTTGCTCGGTCAGCTCTGTAGAATGACATTTTTCGCGGCTTCAGGTGCGCATGGCATCTTATACACGTACAGCTTCGCAGCAAGCGTGCGAGCTGATCAAAACCGGGGCCCAGTTATTGAGTTGCCACCCGCTATCTTGCATGGCAACGCACTTGTTCATAGTGCAAAACGAATGGCTAGCTATTCTATTGCAGGCACCGTTTTACTACCCCTCAAACTTGAATACAACAACCATGGCAAGGCTGCTCAATATTGACACGCGGCAATACCAATTCACCTTTCGAAAGTACGAATACTGTTCGGCCCTCTGTAGTTCCAGGATCATTGGCAACATGAACATGTGCTGAGTTGGTCATGTCACTAGCTGCCCACCTGGGCAAGAACACTACCATCCCTTTGACCCTGTTCACCAAGTCCAACGAATTGTTGGTTGGTCAGGATTAGGCATAGGGGCAGGCATCGCTCAGGGTGTGAAAAGGCAACAGCACATTCCCAGCTTACACATCATGACACTTATGAGTGCATGTGTGCAAACTTGACTGAGCACGAGAGCCGCGTGAGCGCTTGGTAGTCATGGCAGTATGGTGGGAGCCTGGTCAGGATGAATTCACCGACAGGAATGGCGAGTCCCCTTTTGTGGCGAAAGAATTTCTGGAAGAGAGCAACTTCCAGCACCTGTACAAGGTATCGCTTGCCCGGTGGCACCTGTGGGGTTTTGAGCTTTTGCATGTGAAAGCCCGAAAATCGAGATGTCGGGTTTTGAACAAACTTTTGCATGTACAGCAGCCTCTTTTGCATCTGAAAGGTACTTCAGCCTCTTAAGCGGCCTCCAAAATCTGTCGGGTTTTGAACTTTTGCATGTGAAAGGTACTTCAGCCTCTTGAGCCATCTTAAGCCTGAGATTCCCTGAAGGGAACTGGAGAGCCGCGGGCCGTGGACGCCCACGAGCTCGCTGCTTCCTTCACTTGTGCCGTGAATACCTTCGTGCAGCACTACTGGACATGCCTCAAGGACTACGAGGTCACTATCGAGCGGCACGTCGAGGGCTCTGGTCACCTAGCTTTGGAGGCCCATAGCCCATGCATGGGGGTAGGAGCTTGAGCTGAAGAAGCAACAGCGTTCATCGTTCAAGTGGTTGAACTCAGGATAAACCCATCTGGCTATGAATTTTAATTGGGAGCCATCTCAGAAGTGGTTGGTGCACATGAACCCCCATCGAAATGATGTCCACCAAAGGGTCCCCCATTAAATTTCACACACACGTTACTGGAACAAGCTGAATTTTTGCACTGCGTCTTTGTGATGAGTTTGGGCTGTTGAGTCTTTCAGGCAATGATGCCGAAGTGGCAGGAGGACCTTGTGGAGCATTTTGGAATTGGCCTCGACCCAGAGGCATTGAGGGCAGTTGCCGGACGATTGTTGGACGTTTGGAAGGTCTCTTTGGCGGGCGGTTGTGACCGGGGATTGAAGTGAG
This sequence comes from Effrenium voratum, assembly GCA_963377175.1. NCBI lineage: Eukaryota > Dinophyceae > Suessiales > Symbiodiniaceae > Effrenium > Effrenium voratum. The sequence continues at coordinate 890,055 of CAUJNA010002546.1, forward strand.
TGCGTTGGGGCGCACCCTTTGCTTCGGGTATTCCAGGCATTTGAGGCATTCAACCGGCACGTGGGTGTTCGACTTTCGGGTGCAGAGTGGCAGGCCACCATCAAGATGTACACCAGCGGCACGATGGTGGCCATTCGCCGCGTGGTGAAGATTTGCTCGCTGCAAGCTGATGGACTGACAGTGTATCCTTCCGATGTGAAGTTGCCGGAGGGGCTGGACCTTGGACAAGTCGGAAGACCTTCCTCGATCGAATCCACGGACGAGGTGGGAAAGACCAAGCGCACGCTCTTCCGACCATTTCAATTTCCGGTGGACATCCCTGGACTGGACTACCATGAGTTCATCCACACCAACTTTTCAGACTGGAGGGGGAGGAGGCCGATCCACTTTTTCGAGCGCAAGCCCTTCCACCGAGCCCTGAACTGCGCCATCTGCCAGGATGCGCCGAACGTTCTGAAGGCCGTGATGAAGATTATCATGGACATGAACTACTTCATCAACTCGGTGCATCATGCTGGAGGGGTTTTCTACAGCGGAGTTGGCATTGGAGAATCCTTGCGGCTGGTTCGAGACGGGGCAAAGCTGCGCATGCCGCGATTTTTGTCGACCACCACGGAGCTGAAATTTGCAAAGTCACGGCTAACCGACAAAGTGGGGCCTGCTCTTCTGGTGGTTCGAGTGCCACACGGCTTTTGGGGTGCAAGAGATATATCAGCCTTCTCCTCTTGCCCAGAGGAGAATGAAACGATGTTTTGTGCATACGCATTGTTTGAAGTGGAGCGCGTATCCTCAATCAAATTGCAAGGTCAAGAAGTGACCCGCATCGATCTGAAAGCTTTAGACAAGTATGAAGGAATCGAGTATCCGGATGTGTCCTATCCACCGTTTCACCATGCCGAAGTTGATTTGGATGAGCTAGACGCCCATCATAGCTATGTTCGTCAGGACTCCTAGGTTTTTGTGCCAGGAAAGGACTTCAAAGAGCGCATTTGCGTGAAAGCCTTTCCTGAATCCTCTCGAGTCCTTGCATATCATGGGTGACTCCGGGAAAAGACGGCCGCTTTGGGTTTACCGGCTGTGAAAGCATAGTGCAGAAGATTCGGTTGTGGTCATGTCGCCCGAGTTGTTGTGCGGAGGCTTCTTGACGGGGCTGCTCCGTCTCATTCATTGGCCTCTGGATCGAAGCGTTGGCTGCTGTGCATCTTGGCATTCAAATGGCCATGGGTCAATACCTTTGCCGAGCCAGTTTTTGGCGCGGATGAACACCCATGTACCGCGGAAATTTTGATGATCACCAGGGGTTTTATGGGTTTTGACCCACAGCCAAATGGGGCAAGCCCCGAGCGTTGCATTGCATGGCTGGCATTGCCAGGTCACTGTTTCGTGCGTGCTTTGCATCATAGCCGCTGACTCCTTTGCGTACTTCGGAGGCAGGGTAGCAGGTCAAAACGGGTTCCGAGCTTGTGCAGACGTGCAGGCAAGACTTGGGGCAAGACGCCGCTGATTATGATCAGCCCCAAGAAAACCCAAGAGGCGGGGCTGAAGCAGGCGGCCAGCTGGAAGCCTTGGTACTGCAATCGATTGCCCAGGGAGCCTTGTGCGGCCTGCTGGGCTCGGTCTTGATGGCGCTGCTTTGTGACCAGGTTGTGGGGGGAGGGTCAGTTACAGTTGGGGGGGGGGAAATACCAGGCACCTTGCTGAGAATGGAGGGGGGTGAGTTTCAGGGTCAGTTTGAAACACGGAGATTGACAATTTCTGTTCAAAAGCGAGTTTCGCTCTCAGCATATGCCGGCAACTTTTTGCTTAGTTGCCAGTAGGTTCAAGTCAACTTTTGCCCGGATGCTGCAACACGTTCCACGGGTCCATCGCGCTGTCACATCTTGCAGGCTTGGGGTTTCCCCTCGGACCCCCTCGTTTCAGCGCGCTGCTCTCATGTCGATTGCGCTCAGCCGCTGTCGCTTTCAGCCTGTGGCGTGCTGAGGAGCGTGGGCGCTCTGGTCTTCTACGCCAGCCTCCTTGGGGATCTCGTCGTCTCAGCCAAGCGCTCAGCCGCAGGTAGAACGCTGCACCGATCTGCACTCTGCACCGCGCGGTAGGCCATGAAGCGGGACGCGAAAGTCAAGGATCGCCTCATGACTCAGGTTTATTCATGGTTTGCCTTTTGCACTGCTTGGGGGATACACAAGCAGCCGAAACCCCTGGTAGTGTAGAAACCCCTTTTGAAGGGAGGCTGTTCATTTCAGTGGAAAAGGCCAACCCTGCCATGCCATTGGCAAAGCAATCCTGCGCCAGGATGCTGGGTCCCTCATTCCTGGGCATGGTGGCATTCTCGACCGTTTTGACTCCTACTTCTTTGCGCCTGCAGTGGCCTACTTTTGTTGGTACGCCCGCACCAAGAGCGGTTTGCATGATGGTGTCTCGTTATTTTACCATGCTCAGAGTCCCCTCCTAAGGCAAACAACCCCCATTTCTGACTTTGATAACCCCCAGAAACCGTCAAAATAATGGCCCCTGCATGATTGTGACTCTGTCCTGTTTGTAGCCTGCCTGGCCGGTCCGGTGACATTTAGGCTGACTTTCTTTCAGATCTGAAGCGACACACTCATCATCAGAGCAGGAAACTGCGAGATGGCATGGTGAGATGTCTTGGCGGTAATGATGAGCAAAATGTGGAGCCATGATTCTGCCCTGCTTCTTCGGGTTGCTTCTCCTTTATTCCTTTATGTTCTTACAACGTCATTGTGTGTGGAAAGGGCAGGAGCTTCACATGTCCGAAAACTTCATCTTTTGTGGGTGCACGTGGAGATTCGCGGCGTAGGGAGGCCAGTTGCCATGGATGCATCCCAATGGCTCGCCGAGCTCCCGAGCAATCCGGAAGCTTATGCGTGGTGGCCCATCATACTCTACATGTTTTATTTGATGTCTGTCGTCTGCGACGACTACCTCCTGCCGGCGGTGGACGCCATCAGTGCCCGCTTCCACATCCCAGATGATGTGGCAGGCGCGGTTCAAACCCGCGAGGTGTGATGAATGTGCCGGCGCACCAAGACCTAGAGAGTAGGTGCATTCTCGCATAGTTTGGACGATGGCAGTCAAATACGTGCACCTGCAGCACACTCCAAAGTGGTTCCACGTTCAACTTTCCTTCCAGAATGGCACCCGGTGCAGGAGCTACTCTGGTGGCCTTTGCATGCAACGGTCCGGAACTTCTGACCAACAGCTGCTCCATCTACTTGAACGACAGCTCTGTCGGCACGGCTGGCTGAGTTTTTTCCGTTTGAGTTGCATTTCATGTCTATTGCTCAGCTCTTGCATTGGACTGGAGAGGCTGTAAGCAATGGACATTTTAAGGGATCCGAGTGAAGCCATTGCATCTGAAATGGCATACCCGCACCTAGCAAGCACCTAGCACCCATCAGGCATGGGTACCATCGTCGGCTCTGCGATCTTCAATGTCCTGGTGCTCGCCTCGGTGTGTCTCAGTTCATAGCGCCAAGCGAGCACCAAGCAAGCAAGTGCTTCCAGGTGAGCCACGTGCTCAAAATCGATTCGGGCAGATGATCCGATGAGTAAGGGAGAATCCCCTGGCCATTTCTTAGCTGCGGATCTCCGCCTTCTGAATTCTTGAAGCATGGTTCTGGGATTACGACCATTCGGGTATGGGTCAAAATTAAACCACCAGGATATGGACCGCAGGGTAACCCATTTTTGGGTTACCATATTTTTGACCACCACAGCCATTTGAATTCAGGGCTCCTTAAAAGATACATCTTGACACCATCTGAAACATGTTGCTTTTTCAACACACAAATAAGGGGAAACAACACCATTTACAAGTTGCCATGTTCGATCGGTGTTTTTCATGTCAGGGTCCCTGTTCGGGTAGATGAAGGTTAAGGGACAATCCCCTTGCCATGAGTCGCTGAGGATCTCCGCCTGAATTCTTGAAGCATGGTTGTAAGGATCCCTGTTGAATACCTTAATCAGTTTTGATTATGACTCAGGTGATCACGGGCTGCTGCCCACTGGTCGCGCCGAAGCGCGCGCTGAAGATCAACCCTGCCTTTTTCTTGCGGGACGCGGGCTTTTCGGCCGTCTCCATTTGGTCTCTGGACTGAAGCAGACTTAGTTGTGTGACACTCACTCGCTGTTTATGTAAAATATAGTCAGATTTGTTTTGGTTCGCACTCACTCGCTGGTTATCTAGTTTGCGCTCTTTTTCAATCGTAAACTCCGCAAGAGTTGCATGAGTTGCACCAATCACACTCCTGAACATCGGTGCCTGGGCTTCTATGCCTGAAGCAAGAACCAGCATGCCTTTGGGCTCATTCACCCAAGGCATATGCAAAAGGACCTCAGTTGCGACATGTTGTCCACACGACTATGCTTTACATCATCACGCAAGGTGTTCAACACGTGCAATATGGCTGTGGGTCAAAAATGCGTACCCAAAATGGGACCCTTGCAAAAGGAACCAAAGACTAAAACATGTGGTTTTATTTTGACCCAAACCCATATTTTGAGTTCAACACATTGTGTCACACAGGACTGGTTGATCGACACGTGGACGGCACGACTGGTTGGATTGAGAGCTGTTGCAGGTCTCCTCCGAGTCAAAGAAACCGAAGTTTTGTTTTTCAAATGGCTGTGGTTGTCAAACCCGTTTTGGGATCCCATTTTGGTTGGTAGGTGAATTCACCACCCATTTTAGGTTTCCTATTTTAGTGGGGATTGGGATGTTCACTGGGCGTACGATTTGGATTTTGACCCATGGCCAAATGACCACGGGGTCACACCCGTCAACCTTGTTACACCACACTCCGTCACAATGTCACAATCCACTTCTAGAGGAAGTTGCTGCTCAGTTGTTTGAGGATATGACAAGATGTCTCACAATCGTATGTGGGCACCGCTCAATCTCTGTGCGGCATCCTTTATGTGAGGTCTGCCTGTGGTCTTGGTCTCTTGAGTTCAACTTTTGCCCGCCAAGCCACCTCGTCGGATCATTTCCGTCAGCCACATGGCAACTCCACAAATGTTAAGTTGATTCCTGACAGTACCGCAAAAGCATTTGTCGACGTAGGCTGCGTCAAATGGGAAACACAGAGCAAGCTGGGAGGGCAAATGGTTTTGGTTCCAGCGGCAAAATGTGGGTATGGGTCAAAATACAACACCAGGAAATGGACGTCCTTCTTTCCGTTTATTGATCGGGCAAGCCATTTGGGGGTTACCAACTATTTTTGACCACCGCAAAACGTGACTTGTGAGGCTTCTGTGGTGGGCGCTCCCCGTGGTGGACTTGCTCAGAGCTTCCACGTTGCTGGCCTTCTCCGTGCTTTACGCCGTCGTGGTTGCGAAGAGCGAGCAGTGGTTTGGCGGCCATCACTACGCCGCAGCCTCAGAGCGGATGCAGAAATGGCTGTGGGTCAAAATTAAACCACCGGAAGACTGCAGGTTTTAGTCCACGTTGCCATTTACCATGCTGCCTGGGTGGGTAGGCAATCACATGTGGCCATGGGTCAACAGCCAAAATTCCGGTTCGCCCCAGTGAACCTCCGATTCAATCCAACCACTAAAATAGGTACTAGAATGGGTGGTGAATTCACCAGGCCCCCAAAATGGGATCCCATTGGTTTTGACCCCCAGCCAAATTGACAGTGTCTGATACAGACCAAATCTACGGATGGATTCCCTCCAGCGAACTGAGAGAGGCTGAGTTGTGCTTGAGTTTAGTCCTAGGATGGCACAGAATCCTTGGCCTCTGGCCTGATTACTTCACCTTCGAAAATAGCCAGGCAAGGGGCTGTGTGAACCTCCCAATGCATCCAGTCAACATTGGCTTGTCAACATATGCTACAGGCAAGTGTCTGAATTATCAATGGATGATCTCCAGATGCCATTGGTGACATCCCGAAGAACTCTGGTGGACGTTCTACTGTCACCCGGTGGTGTCTTGCTCTGGCTGACCATCCCCAACGTAAAGCTGCAACCCAGCCGATATTTTGGGAGCTTCTTCGTGTCTATGGCGTGGCTCAGCATCACGGCCTACGTCGTTTGTCTCGGCTCTGACCGCATCAACCTCTTTTGGGGCATCCCGCGCAGCTTCCTGGGGCTCACCCTGGTGGCGGTGGGCACTTCTTGGCCAAATCTGCTGGCCTCGGTGGCGACTGCCAGGAGAGGGCAATGGGTTCAAAAGGGTTAATGACCCGAGCCACAATCAAAAGAATGAAGGTTAGTAAGGGGCAGTCCCAGCCAGAAATAGTTGCGGACATCCGCCTTCTTAATTCTTGAAGCATGGTTCTGGGTAGACCATGTTAATACCGGGTTTTGACTGTGACTCACCTTGTCTGCATCTCCAATGAGCACATATCCATGTTGTTTTGTACGTGGCAGGCAAGGCCGGGGCGAGATGGCGGTGAGCAACGCACTCGGGAGTAATGTCCAGAACGTGTTCTTTGTACTTGCATTGCCCATCTTCGTGAGCGTCCTGGTGCGGGGCGACTACACCAGCGACAGCGCGGAGATCTTGTCCTCGGTCTTGTGGAAGCTTGGCCCATGCCAAAGTGGCTACGGCTCATAATTCATGCCTCCATTTTGGGGCGGATGAACACCCAATGTACCACGTATTTTTTTATGTCCAGCAGGGGTAAACTCTTGGGTTTTGACAACCGCAGCCAAGCGACAGACCAGTTGACCGCAAGCTTTCGGGCAGAGCCTAGGATGGGAGCCACACTGGCCGTGGTGGGCCTTTTGATCAGCTTCTCAGGCTTTGTCTTGCGAGCCTGGGCGGGTGCCATCTTCGTCGGGGTTTACTTCTTGTACCTCATACAAGCCTCACGCGAGTTGCTGGCATAGGACGGGCAGAAAAAAAAGGAAAAAAACGCCCGCAGACAGATCGGATCACTCTCAGCCTGCGGAAGCCGTTTTCGGCTGCTCGCAGTTCCGTGCCGTCTTCGTGCACGCTTTCGCGACTGAAAAGGACCCAACATACGCGTAGCTTGCAGAAGCCAATTGTTTTTTGCCGCGTGAAGGCCGTCTTGCTCAATGACAGGTACGCCTTCTTGAAGTACAAAGCTCGCCTGCCTATATCGCTTATCCGCTTCGGAGCGTGAATTGAGTTATTTTCAATGTAGTGCTTCCCTTCGGGCAAGAGCAAGCTGTGCTTTACACCTGGGGTGCCAAAAAATTGGGCCGAAAGCCCATAGTGCATCAACAGTATTGTACAAGCAAAGCGCGCTTGCGTGTTAAACGGCGAGTGGTTTCACGAATGACTTGGGGACTTGGCGCATGCAGCTGGCTCGTGAACGGGAGCAACTTGCACCGCAGCTCCGGCTCTGAGCGCTGTCCGAGCGTCCGGGCGTCCGCTGCCAATGAGGAGCGACTCGTCCGTGCGAGTCCACGCCAGCTCCAGAGAGCCATTTCGCAGGCTGCAATTCCGCAGCGCCGTGGATGAGCGGGGGCAGCTACGAAGCGAAGTCCAGGTGCGTGCACCGCGTGCAGTGCGCAGGGTTGGCAAAATCAAACCATGGAAAACAGCTGTTCAGAGATTGTTACGAGCAAGGCTCCTTGAGGTCTTGGGGTCTTTGGGCTGAAGTTGAGGCCAGGTGTTGCGGCTGCTGTGAGCGCTGAGGCGCTTCAGACAGAGCGTGATGCCCTCGCTGCGGAGGCCAGGGCCTTTAGCCGCCAGGGATTGACTGTCCGAAGTGTTGCGCATGGCCATGGGTCAAAACCCAAAATTCCGTAGCCCCGGTGAGCATCCCAATCCAACCACTAAAATAGGAAACCTAAAATGGGTGGTGAGTTCGCCTACCAACCAAAATGGGATCCCAATAACGGTTTTGACCCATAGCCACATAGCATTGTCGTGCGGCTGAAATTGCGCACTGCCGAATGTGGGTTGTACAAGGCTGTCATAGCAACCTGGATGTTGCCAAATCCAAGGTGCAAAGACTGCAGAGTGGCAATCAAGACCACCTTGAGGTGCCAACCCCGGACTTCATTGAGCATATTTTGGCAGGGCAGTCCGCCATTTTGGCTTTCGTTTCTTGCGCTTTGCTTTCCGATTGTGGAGCAAGTCAACATGTCCATGCAAAGCTTACCAACCACGTCACAGAGTTCACATAGCTCCTGCTGAGGCAAGGGAGCAGCGGTGGCTCACGCTGCAAAAGGACGCGGTGCTTGGTGTGTAGAAACCGAATCTTAGTCGAACCTGTTCTTGATATACGTGTATTCAAGTCCACTGCGGCAATCTGAACACACCCGTACTGGCTTGAAACCAAGAAGGCTGAAAAGATGCTTCATGCCCCGCCACCTGAGCCACAATCAAAACCCGGGTAAGTGAAGCTTTGTAAGGGACGATCCCAGCCATACATAGCTGCGGATATCCGCCTGCTTAGTTCTTTACATGGTTCTTGGTCGACCATTCTTGTACCGGGTTTTGTGACTCACCTTTCTTTGGAAGGAGTTAGAGACCAAACTCTCAGCAGTGTATGGCGAGCTCAAGGCCATGAGCAAAGAGCATGTACACACAGCATAGGCACACTGGAGCTGGAGCTTTGTGATTGCTCAGGCACGCTCAGCTGAAGCAGGTGCAGCCAGGGATGAGGCTGGCGTGCCATCTGCCTACACTACTTTGTGAGCTTGACCAGGTGCAACGCCTCAACAATGCCTTAGATACCGCTCGTGCTTCTTGCAAGAGCGCGGAGGTTGGGATGTGGAACATAGTCAACCAATTGTCAACAGTCATGCGGATCTACAGCTATCAAAGTTGCATCTGGGCAAAACAATATGCCACCCTGTCAGGCTCGTGCCAGTGCAGCGGAGAAGAGTCAAGCCGAGGCAGGACAAGCGGACGGAGGATTGCTTGGAAGAAGCTGCAGTTGTGAGCTTCGCAGACTGCAGCGCGATGTCGTGCGGCAGAGGGCAATGCAGAGCGCCTAGCTACTAGTTTCTCTTTCTCTCTTGGGTGTGCTTTCACAGAGACCACTTGCTTTGGCCACAGGGTCAGATTCTCTCGCTGCACTCCGCAGGCTCAGCGCCTCGTGACCGAGCTCCAGGCCATGGTTTCTGCATCGAGCCCAGTGCATCGAGCCCAAGCCCAAAGTTTGCGTCTGGCCAGGAGCTCCAAGCGTCTGCCGGCCTGGCAGTGCGCAGGGCGGAGCGCTGTGATGCCGCGGAGGCGGAGGCGTCCAGGCTGCAGAGTGAGCTGGTGAGGCTCCGCGCAGAGGAGATCCGCTGGAGGTCCGAGCAGCAGCTCCATGCCGACCTCGCGGAAGCTGACCGCGAGGCCAGCCGCCGTGCTCAGCAAGCTGAGAGACGTGCGGAGTCGGCCGAGCAAAGGGCCAGCAGTGCCGAGCTGCATGCGAAGGCGCTGGACTCGCAGTTGGCGACGGTCGGGGAGCAGTTGCAAAAGTCGGAGGCAGCACTGGAAGTGGCCCAGGCCGCAGAGCGGCAGTCACAAAGGATGGCGGGTGAGGCCACTTCCAAGCTGGCGGAGACCTCCCAGGAGCTGGCGCGCTGCTCTGACGAGAGCGCTGTCTGGCGGCGCAAGGCAGAGGAGGCCGCCGAGCTGCTGGAGCGGCTGACCGCCGCAGAGCAAACGGCCGCCCTCCTGGCGCAGCAGCTGCAGGCGGAGCGGGCGGAGCTGCGGGCGCAGGGCGAGGAGCTGCGGAGCAGCGAGCTCCGCGCGGCGGCGGCGGCCGCCGCCGCCGAGGCCGCGGAGGCTTCGGCCGCAGAGGCCGCGGCGTGTGCCGCGGACGGCGACCGCCGGGCGGCGGCGGCCGCGGAGCTGGCGGCGGCGGTGGAGGCGCGGTGTGCGCCGCTGGAGGCGGAGGCGCAGCGCAGCCGAGAGGAGGCGCAGGAGGCCCAGCAGGAGGCGAGGCAGCGGCGACTTGAGGCCGAGGCCACCCGCATGGCGCACTACGAGCAGGCCCGTTCGCATAGGTGTCCTTTTTTGGTTGATTTGGTTGAAAAATACAGGGCCCTGGTTTACCTGGTGGTTCAATCAACTACCAGGGCCATCTAATTTCCCAAAAAGGGCACCAATGCCCGTTCGCCTGTTCGACGTGTTCCATAGACGCAACCCAAATGTGCTTCAGGACCGGGAAGTGCAACGCCTGCGCGAGCGTTTGGCAGCTCAGACGGAGGAGCTGGAACGGCTTCAGACGCTGCTAGTGCGGCTCTCAGAAAGGATGACGTCATATTATGCCTCGAGAACAGATCCAATCCCATGTTCAGTATTGACCCAGTTCTTTCCCTCAGGCCATGGGTGGCAGTGCCTGCCTCAAGCTGTGCAAGTCAGCATTATTTACTCTCCGGGACATGTTTTTTTCTTGTTCTGATTCACACCATTTTTTTCCGCTGCATTTAGATCCATACTGACAACGGCGCGTTTGCTAAGTGCTACATTGTCGTTCAGACGTCCACACTGTCAAATTCAGATCTATTGAAAGAAGACAATTACTTGCACCGCTCACTTGGTTTTGGATGAGGTTTCGATGATGTGGCTGCAGCTGCAACTGCTGCAGCCACAGCATACCTCAGACCTCCGCGAAGGATCCGCGACCAGCCAGTGCGGGAGAAGGCTGGGGCAGGAAAGACCTACGGAGGCTTGTGCTGGTGACATGCACATCTGTGCAGGAGGTGACCCCACGAGGACGGCCTGCCTTGCCTCCTTCTGTGGCCGGTTGCCAAGTCCAGGAATGGGTAACTGCATAGCCATGCACGCAAAAGTGAACTGAACTTCTCTTGGCCGAGCCAAGGGACGACGTGCGGCATCTCCTTGTGACAATCCCTTGGCTTTGCCTCAGGACGGGATAGCGGGGAAGCGCGCAGACAGCTGGCGGTGGGTCAAGACCAATGGGATCCAATTTTGGTTGGTAGGTGAATTCACCACCCATTCTTAGTACCTATTTTAGTGGTTGGATTGGGATGATTTTAGGGGATTGGGATGGGATGTTTATTGGGGGATTGGCGTTGGGACAGTCTATTTCCGTGCTTGGATTGGTTGATGTTCTCTAGGGCTTACGGAATTTTGGCTTTTGACCCACCTTCCATTTCCCTTCTTAGGGATTCTTCCTTCCAGAAAGCTTTTGGAATCCCAGGTTGAACACCTCCGGAATCCCAGGTTAATGGCCATATGGCTGTGGCTCCAAATTAGAAAGGAGGGGTGTCCACGTTTCCACTGACCAAGGTTCCATTTTGGTACCTTTTGGTTTGTTGAGCCACAGCCATATCAGGGGCTTGCACGCGCGCCCTGGGTGGCTCAGCGCCAGGTGCCCCGCCGGCCCTCCTCGAAGTCGCAGAGGCGGGGCCAGGGCCCACGGAAGCGGCATCTGGGTATGAACCAAGTGGCACCAAGTGGCATCTGGCCGGAAGCATAGGTGTCCTTTTTGCGTTGATTTTTTTTTGGGTCGAAAAATAGAGGGGCGCTTCCTGGTTTACCTGGTGGTTCTTTCTCAACCAGGGATATCCGTCTATTTTCAAACAAAAAGGACACCTGGCGCGAGGGCCGGAAGGACTGCAAGCCGTGCCTTCTGAGGACCCCGAGCTTTGCGAGCACCGCGCCGGACGAGGAGCGCGCCTGAGCGCGAGAACAACTTCAGCTCAGCTCAGCTCAAAAGCGCGAGCTCTCGAGGAGTTGGGGTTTCTTGGGCAGTATTTTCTCTCCACTGCATTGCGACGACTCTTCTCGTGCATGCGGATGGCCAGTTGGGTAAGCTCGTTAGCTACGTGAGCTGTTGAAGTTACTAGAGTTTTTTCAGAGTCGGGGTAGGGCCGGATCCGAACATCGGACTGGCTGAGAGTGTACACAGCTTGCTTGGGCGATGCAATTTTGTGGATCTCCACAACTCAATGTAAATGCGTTTGGGTCGGAGTCACCCGCTGAAATGGGCGGGTTTTGCACAGTGGACATATTGCTTGGTGCCTGCAGAAAACAGACAAGGCCGAAACATGAAGAGCATGTTTTGAATGCCACTCTTGACCGTGTGGCAAGCAAGACTGCCTGCATGTCTTGCCAAAAAGCTATGGCTCGTAGCATGAATCGCAAACGCACAGATCGCCATCGGTGCGGGGAAGTCAAGATTGGGCTTGGACGGGTTGCAGGCCAACACAACACGTTTGCTCCTTTGAGTTGAATCTTGCACCATGGCGGAGATGGACGCCCGCTCCAATGCGTGGCCGCGTGCTGAGAAAAAAACACAGGGAGCTGAAAGGTGTGACCACAGACTCCGACCGTTGCGGCGGTCGACTTTGTGCAATGCTGATTGATGCCAGGGTTTGTCTCCACAGCCTGCTGCCGTTGCTCTGAATTTGCACTTTTTTGTTTTGTCTAGTAAGTTGGTTTCTTTCTTGGTTGTGCCTCACATTGCACTGGGGTGAGTAGTATTGTTTGCTTGACAAGGCTTTTTTTGAAAATCACACCTTCTGCTTTTGCCATCAAGGTCTGTGCCGATACCTCGGACGCAATCCACGCCGGGGTCGGCACCTTACCTCTCCAGGTTCCGGATGTTTTTCGTGTGAACCGGATTTTCGGCCACTCGTTGCTAGGTATCCAGGGCACGCCAAAGCCTCGGTAGGGTTTCTTGGTGGTTCGCAGCCATCACCTTAGCTTTTAAACGCCTTTTAGTGTTTAGTGGGCCGGGATTTCCAAATTTAACCCCCAAAAGTCAGTTAAACTTTTAGCAGTTCAGGTTTGGATTTTCTGGTCAGAGTCTCTGAAGGGATCCGGGCAGTGTTCAGGTTGGGCCACCGGCCTCTGCGCTTTCTGGCGCCTTGGAAAAAAACGTGGCTGTGGGGTCAAAACCGCTTTGGGATCTTTTGGGGGCCTGGTGCACCACCCATTTTAGGCTGTATTTTAGGGGTTGGAAGGATTTGGATTTTGACCCATGGCCACGTTTCAGCCGACAATTGAACTTGTTGGTTGTGGTCAATCTGAGAACTGCCCGCGCCAGGTGAAGCATCGCCATTCCCACCAATTTTGCTGGGAAGGCGTGGGCGTGACAGCGAGGTTCGCAGATCTCGCCTTGCTGCAGGTCGGTGTCGCACGCTGTACCTTCTCCGTTTATGGCTCGACCGTCTCCTTTGGGTATGGATGCCACTTCTGGCTTGATGCCATCAGCTTCGCATTCCATGGCGACGCTCTTTCAGCCTGTGCCTGCCTGAACTCATCGAGTGTATATGGCTGTGGTTGTCAAAACCAATGGTACCATTTTGGGGTAGGTGCACCACCCACTTTAGTCTATTTTAGTGGGGATTGGGATGTTCACTGGGGGTACGATTTGGATTTTGACCCATGGCCATATGTTTGCTATGCATAACAGGAACCCTTTCCAACCCGACTCAGGGGTTCCAGTTCAAGTTGGACATGCCCGACATCTCTCTGACTCCCCGCCTCGATTCTTCAAGGCCGGATTCTGAAGGTTGCTCTTGCAGCAAGCACAAGCACAACTTTCATATTGCTGTCTTGATCGGGCGGCCGCGTCTTTTTGTTTGTTTTACAGGAGACACTGCAAACATGCTTGGTGATGTGAAGAAGCTAACTTTAGAGCCTCCGGCTCAGTCCGCCGACATTGTCCTCTCCCTTTTCTCCTTCTTCCTCTCTCCCTTGTCTCCCTGGTGTGTTCTGTCGTCCTCTCTCCCTCCCTCTGCTCCCCAACCTCCCCATCCCCCCAAGCCTCTCTCTGCCCAATCTCCCTCTCTCGTATGTATGTATGTATGCATGTATATATGTATGTAATGTATGTACGTATGTATGTATGCATGTATGCATGTATGCATGCATGCATGTATGTATGGAATGCATGTATGTATGTAATGCATGTATGCATGTATGTAATGTAATGTAATGTAATGTATGTATGTAATGTATGCATGTATGTATGCATGTATGTATGTATGTATGTATGTATGTATGTATGTATGTATGTATGTATGTATGTATGTATGTATGTATGTATGTATGTATGTATGTAATGTAATGTAATGTAATGTAATGTAATGTAATGTAATGTAATGTAATGTAATGTAATGTAATGTAATGTAATGTAATGTAATGTAATGTAATGTAATGTAATGTAATGTAATGTAATGTAATGTAATGTAATGTAATGTAATGTATGTATGTAATGTATGTATGTATGTATGTATGTATGTATGTATGTATGTATGTATGTATGTATGTATGTATGTATGTATGTATGTATGTATGTATGTATGTATGTATGTATGTATGTATGTATGTATGTATGTATGTATGTATGTATGTATGTATGTATGTATGTATGTATGTATGTATGTATGTATGTATGTATGTATGTATGTATGTATGTATGTATGTATGTAATATGTATGTATGTAATGTATGTATGTATGTGTGTATGTATGTATGTATGTATGTATGTATGTATGTATGTATGTATGTATGTGTATGTATGTATGTATGTATGTATGTATGTATGTATGTATGTATGTATGTATGTATGTAATGTATGTATGTATGTATGTATGTATGTATGTATGTATGTATGTATGTATGTAATGTATGTAATGTATGTATATATGTATGTATGTATAGTATGTATGTATGGTATGTATGTAATGTATGTATGTATGTATGTATGTATGTATGTATGTATGTATGTATGTAATGTAATGTATGTATGTATGTATGTATGTATGTATGTATGTATTATATGTGATGTATGTATGTATGTATGATAATGTTTGTATGTATGTATGTAGTATGTATGTATGTATGTATGTATGTAATGTAATGTCTGTATGGAATGTAATGTGATGTGATGTGAGAGATGGTAATGTAATGTAATGTAATGTAATGCAATGCAAAATGTAATGTAATGTTAATGTAACTATTAATGTATGTAATGTATGTAATGTAATGTAATGTCATGTAATGTAATGTAATGTAACTGTAATGTAACAGTAATGTAATGTAATGTATGTATGAATTGGATGTTATGTATGTAGTAAGTATGTATGTAATGTAATGTATTGTAATGGCAATGTAATGGTAATGTAATTGTTAATGCTGTAAGTATGTATGTATGTATGTATGTATGTATGTATGTATGTATGTATGTATGTATGTATGTAATGTATGTATGTATGTATGTATGTATGTATGTATGTATGTAATGTATGTATGTATGTCTGTATGTAATGTATGTATGTATGTATGTATGTATGTATGTATGTATGTATGTATGTAATGGTATGTATGTATGTATGTATGTATGTATGTATGTATGTATGTATGTATGTATGTATGTATGTATGTAATGTATGTATGTATGTATGTATGTATGTATGTATGTATGTAAGTAATGTATGTATGTATGTATGTATGTATGTATGTATGTATGTATGTATGTATGTATGTATGCATGTCTGTATGTATGTATGTATGTATGTATGTATGTATGTATGTATGTATGTATGTATGTATGTATGTATGTATGTATGTATGTATGTATGTATGTATGTATGTATGTATGTATGTTTGTATGAATGTATGTATGTATGTATGTATGTGTGTGTATGTGTGTATGTATGTATGTATGTATGTATGTATGTATGTATGTATGTATGTATGTATGTAATGAATGTATGTATGCATGTATGTATGTAATGTATGTATGTATGTATGTATGTATGTATGTATGTATGTATGTATGTATGTATGTATGTATGTATGTATGTATGTATGTAATGATGTAATGTATGTATGTATGTATGTATGTATGTATGTATGTATGTATGTATGTATGTATGTATGTATGTATGTATGTATGTATGTATGTATGTATGTATGTATGTATGTATGTATGTATGTATGTATGTAATGCGATGTAATTTAAAGTAATGTAATGTGATGTTGTGTAATGTAATGTATGTATGTATGTTTGTATGTCTGTCTGTATGTATGTCTGTATGTATGTATGTATCCTTGCACTTCCCCTTTGCTCCCCAGTATTTCCCGCAAAAAACACTGTTTTTCCAGCGTTTTCGCAAAGATGATGTCCAAAAACACAGAGTTTTTCCAGATTTTCGGCAAAAGGATGCAGGAAGCCCAAGCCAGCAACAAAGCCGGCAGGGGGAATCGAGCCTGGGACCCCTGTTTTGCGACACCGGGTCCCCGAAGACTACGTTTAGTGGAACGTCATCAAATTGCCGCGCGGTCCTTTGGGGGGGGGGGCCGCGGTCCTTTGGGGGGGGCCCCCCCCCCACGTATCAGACGTCGGGTGGGGGGGGGGTTAGGGGGGGGGGTTATCCTCTATCCTCTCTTAGGTGTCCGACACGCC
>CAUJNA010002547.1:0-30377 GCA_963377175.1 Effrenium voratum
GTCAGGAAAGGTTTTTGTCAGGAAGCGGGCTCTGCCAGGAAGCGGGCTCTGCCAGGAAGGAGAGTCAGCTTTGGAGTTGGGTGTTGTCTTCTTCTGCGGGGGGCGCGGAAGGGGTGCAGAGCACGCTCCTCTGCAGAGCACGCTCCTTTGCAGAGCACTCTCCTTTGCAGAGCACGCTCCTTTGCAGAGCACGCTTCTTTGCAGAGCACGCTTCTTTGCAGAGCACGCTCCTTTGCAGAGCACGCTTCTTTGCAGAGCACGCTCCTCTGCAGAGCACTCTCCTTTGCAGAGCACGCTTCTTTGCAGAGCACGCTTCTTTGCAGAGCACGCTTTTTTGCAGAGCACGCTTCTTTGCAGAGCACGCTTCTTTGCAGAGCACGCTTCTTTGCAGAGCACGCTTCTTTGCAGAGCACGCTCCTTTGCAGAGCACGCTTCTTTGCAGAGCACGCTTCTTTGCAGAGCACGCTTCTTTGCAAGATAC
Source organism: Effrenium voratum (assembly GCA_963377175.1). Taxonomy (NCBI): domain Eukaryota; class Dinophyceae; order Suessiales; family Symbiodiniaceae; genus Effrenium; species Effrenium voratum. Next base: position 482 of record CAUJNA010002547.1, read on the forward strand.
GCTTCTTTGCAGAGCCTCTCCGCTGCACAGCACGCTTCTTTGCAGAGCACCTCCTCTGCACAGAGCACGCTTTCTTTGCAGAGCACTCTCCTTTGCAGAGCACTCTCCTTTGCAGAGCACGCTTCTTTGCAGAGCACGCTTCTTTGCAGAGCACGCTTCTTTGCAGAGCACGCTCCTTTGCAGAGCACGCTTCTTTGCAGAGCGCGCTTCTTTGCAGAGCAGGCTCCTTTGCAGAGCGCGCCTCCTCTGCAGAGCACGCTCCTTTGCAGAGCGCTCTCCTTTGCAGAGCACACTTCTTTGCAGAGCACGCTTCTTTGCAGAGCGCACTTCCTCAAAACTGATTTTTTCCCAAAAAGGAGCTGAGCAGGGTCCGGGAATTCCCCCCCAGCCCGCGCAATGTCTCAAAACCTTTTTTTCTAGTTTTTTCGCTCGATCAGGCAATTCCAACTTGAGTGTGATCAAAGTTTTTTTTTGCGCCAAAAGGGGCTTGCTTCAAGCGTCCTCGGAAACGCGGAGGCCTGAAGAGTGCCTAAAAAATCATTTTCAAAGGAGGCTAGTCGAGGGTCCTGGGCCGCGGAGGCGCCAGGAAGTCGTCCAGCTGCCTCACAGCCGCCGGCCTGCCCCGTCTCGTCAGCCGGCCCGCCGCGTTGCCGCTGCCCTGCGGCGCCGGCAGCGCCAGCTTCAGCAGGGTCTCCCGGCCCTCCGTGCTGCGGACGGTCATGGAGTCCACGGCGCCCAGCTGCTGCACGTCGCCGTACTGAGGGTTGAAGCTTCTCGCCGCGTTCGTCGGCGCTCGGAAGGGCCCGCGTCCTCCACGGCCTTCACGCGCCGGTCGGTGAGGTCCTTGTTGTGCTGGAACTTGTCGGCGTTGTCTTGGAGGACCCTGAACTCTGTGGCCGGCTGCTTCTCCACGTCCTCGGGCGCGCCGTGCACCGTCTCGTGGGGCCGCGCGTTGTAGGCCCCGGCCGCCCGCTCGAAGTGGTCGCTCCACTGCCCGCCCTAGCGCGCCACCCTCGTGGCCAGGTCCTTCTTCAGCGTCTGGATGCCCCGGTCCACCACGGCGATGGCGTTGCGGTCCTCGGGCCGCTTCGTGCGGTGCACGGCATTTTCGGGCAGCTCCCGGTCCAGCGTGGCGAACTCGTTGCCCAGGTCCGTCGTGACCACGAAGTTCCCGTCGTCCCCCGACAGCTCCCGCGCGGCGCGCTTGGTGGCGCGGCCCACCGTCTCGGCGTTCTTGTTCTGCAGAGGTTCCACGGCGGCCTCCCGGGTGAAGACGTCCATCACCACCAGGCCGTACTTCGTCTTCCCCCGCGTGTTCTGGCTGAAGTCGATGAGGTCGGCCTGCAGCCGGTCGTTCGGCCCCTCGGCGGCCGACTTGCCCAGCGCGCGCGGCCGGGGCGCCTGCACCAGCCGGCCCACGTCGGCCTTCAGCGCCTCGAAGGCCATGGCCTGCGTCACGTCGAGGTCGCGCTGCCTCGCAAGTCGGTACAGCTTCCGCGGGTCCCTCACGTTGAAGTCGTCGGCCAGGTCCCTCAGCGCCTCACGAAACGCCGGTTCCCTTGTCTCCAACGTGGTGCCTCTGCCCGCAAGGTGCCCATGGATGCAGTTTGCAGGGAGGCCTGAAAGACACCTACTTCTTGCCCCAAAAAGGAGCTTGAGCAAGGTCCTCTAGAACGAGGAGAACGAGGAGGCCTGCACACACAGCTACTTGTTCTTCGGCCCCCGCTGGGCCTGCCAGGCTTCCACCTCGTCCAGCCGGGCCTGGAAGCCCTTGCACACCCCCCACAGCACGCTGGTGAGGTGAGAGTAGTCGAGGGTGACCATCTCCGTGCCGTCGCTCCACCGCGTGGTCCCCGTCAAATTCTTCCACTTCGTTCCTGCGAAGTCGTCCGAGGCGAAGCCCAGCCTCAGGTCCCCGTTCATGTCCGGGCGCTTGTACTGCTTGGCCTCCACGGAGTCATAGAGCTGCTTGAGCTCCGCCACGTCGGCCTCGGCCATCTCCGTCTTCACCCGGCTGTCCGACAAATTCGTGAAGCTCGTGTTGCAGACCACGTTGCCCGTGTTGCCCGCAATCACGAGGCAGCCGGGGTTCCTCTGGTTCGTGGTCAGGGACAGCTGCGTCGAGAGGCTCTTCGTCTGCACCAGCGCCTCGTCGTTGATCATGATGAGCTCGCACTGGTGCGCCCCGCCGTCCCGCTCCAAGAAGACCCTGGCGCTCTGGTTGCCCAGCAGCCGCAGCTCCGGGCCGCTGTCGGGGGCCGCGCTGTTGTTGGACACTTGCAGCTTGCTCCAGCCCGCCCAGTTCTTCGTCAAGAAGAGATCGTCCGAGAAGTCTGAGGTGTTGGTCACGGTGAGCGGGTTGGAGGCGAAGAGCTGCGGCGCGGAGACCGTGCCCGAGCTCGTCACGTCGCCGCGCACCACGCTGCCCGTCGACACTCCGCCGCTCGTGGCCGTGAAGGTGCAGTCCAGGCTCTCGCAGTCCAGCGGGCCCGCGGAGGCCGCCCCGGTGATGGTCAGCGTGGCGCCCGTGCGGTGGCTGCGAAGCTCGCGGCGGTTGCTGCGCCCAAGGCCGTCAGCGTGCCCGTGGACACGTCGCCCACCGTGGTGAAGTTCCCGGCGTTGGCCGTGTTGTTGATGGTGAGTGTGCTGCCCGTGATTCCCGTGGCGGAGCTCAGCAGACCCACGCTGGCCGCGCCGGTGATGCTCAGCGAGCTGCCTGACACGGCCCCTGTGGACGTCAGCGCGGCCCCGGCGACGGTGCCTGTGGCTGTGAGCGCTGCGCAGGAGACTGCGCCCGAGGCGTCCACGCCCGTGGTGAACACGTCGGTGCAGTTCACGTCGTTGCACAGCAGCTGGTCGCAGCCCACGTCGCCCTGCGCGGTGAGCCCGTCCAGCGTGGCCGAGCCCGTGAGGGCCAGCGAGTCCGCCAGCAGGTCCGTTACAGAGACAGACTCTCCCTCGAAGGCGCTGGCCCTGATCTGCATGCTGTACAGGTCCAGCGTGCCCGCCGACTGCTGCACCAGCCCGGGGATAGACCCGCCGAAGGCTCCGAAGTGCAGCTTCGCGATTCCGCCCGGCGGCACCGAGAAGTCCAGACGCGCCGTGCTCCACACGCCCTGCGGGGGCGTGCCGAGGAAGGTGCCGGTGACGCCCGCGTAGTCGTTGTCGGCCGCGCTGACGTACATCACCAAGTTGGAGGCCGTGCCCAGCCGGTACCGGCAGCCGAAGGAGTAGCGTCTCCCCGGCGTCAGCGTTAGGTGCGCACAATGTTCCAGGCGAAGGCGCTCAGGGTCATGGCGTAGCCCCCTCCCACAGTGAAGCTGGCCGAGGCCACGGAGGAGCGCACCAGAAAATTGCCTAGCGTGGTGAGCGTGGGTTCCAGCAGCACCTCGCCCAGGGTGGCCAGCGTGACGTCGTCGGCCCCTCCGTCGAGGAACTCGTGCTTCAGCAGCAGGGCCGAAGCCGCCGTGTCCTCCTCCGCCGTGTTGCCGGTCTCCAGGGTTGCGTCCAGGATCTGGAGGCCGTAGACGTCCACCGTTCCTGCCGTCTGGTTGGGCAGGCCCGGCGCCTGGAAGTGCGCACCGAAGTGCAGCTTCGCCACTCCGTTTGGCGGCACGGTGAAGTACATCTTGGCCGTGCTCCAGGCGCCCTCGTCTCCCGCGAAGCTGCCGTACAATGGGTCGTAGACGTTGTCGGCCTCGGACATGTGCACCACGAAGTTGGAGGCCGTGCCGAGCCGGTAGCGGCAGGCGAAGAGGAGCTCTCGGCCCGGGGTCAAGTTGTAGGTGCGCACAATGTTCCACGGGTTCGCCGCCAGGGTCAGGGTGTAGCCGTCCACGCTCACTCCCGCGGTGTGCGTGGCCAGGACCACGCTGCAGCCGCTGCTGGGGCGGACCGTCCAGTAGCTGAGCAGGGCGGCGGCGATGCTTGAGGCCGTTGCCGTGTCCTGGTCGGCGGCTGAGCGGTACGCCGCCAGCGCCGAGGTGATTTGGTTGGTTGTGAACACGTCCTGGTCCGGGCCCGTCCTGTAGGCCAGCAGCGCAGCGCGGCCGTGATGGCGCTGGTCGTCTCCGCGTCCTGCGCCGTTCCGGTTCGGTAGTCTCCCAACAGAGTGTACACTTGTGAGGAGGTGTAGTAGGCCAGCAGCGCAGCCGCGAGGGCCGCGTCAGTGCCCGCCGTGGAGTAGCAGTCTGCCGTGATGCTCAGCGTGTCGTCGCCGTTGGCCAGCGCAGCAGAGAGAGGAGCCTCCAGATGCAGGTTGCGAACGACGCTGCTTCCGCGAAGGAGCTCCCAAGTTGTGAGCCCGCCCAGGCCGGCGCGTTAACAACTCCGCTGCCGGAAAGCTGCAGGGCGGCGAGCTCCGCGAGGATTGCGTCGAGGGCGCTCTGGAGCGTGGTCTCGCTGGCTGAGAGCGCGGCGTTCGTGGCGTATGAGGCCAGCAGCGTCGCGTCGGCCTTGGCCCCCTGGAGCGCCGTGATGCTGGCGTCCCGGCTAGCAAGCTGCGCTGCGACGAAGGCCTCGGTGGCGAGACCCAGCAGGGCATTTGCTATCTTGGTGTCTACCTCCAGCGGCGTGTCCAACCCGTCCACCGTGGAGAGCAGGGAGGCCAGCGCGCTTGCGTCCGCCTTGCGTCCAGGGCTGCCGTGGTGACAGCGTCCAAGAGGGCTGTCGCTATCTTAGAGTCCACCACCGAGGAAGTGTCCACGGCCGACTGCAGGGCGTAAGCAGTCAGGGCGCTGGCGTCTGCCTTGGAGGCCTGCAGCCCCGAGATGGAGGCGTCTCGGCTCGCGAGCTCGGAGGCCAGCGCTGCGGCGGTGACGGCCCCCAGGAGAGCGTTGGCCATTGGTGTCCACCTCCAGCGGCGTGATCCTCGCAGCTATGTCTAGGGAGTGCTGGTCCACCACCGTCTTGAGGCCGTAGTTGGCGGCCACCGTGGCCAGCGTGGCGTTGTTGGCCGAGGCGATGGAGCCGTTCATGGCCGCCGTGGTGCTGTAGTTGGACAGCTTCAGGTCCACGCCGTCCGGGGTGCTCTTCGTCGCCACCACGCCCTCCAGCACGTCGAAGGCCGACTGGTCTGCCTTGTTGGAGAGGCCCGTGGTCAGCGAGCTCTGCAGCGCGGCGATGCTGCTTCCGTGCGCGGCCACCTGTCCGTCCGTGGTGGCCAGGGCCGCCGCCGTTGCTAGGGGCGCAATTGCCGGCGCCAGCGCGCTGCTGTCCAGCTTTGAGGCCAGCTCTGCGGTGACTCTGTCGTCCAGGGACTGGATGGCAGCCGCGTTGTTGCCGGACGCTGCAGTGTTTACCGCCAGGTCCGTTACTTGCGCGTAAGGCGTGAGAGCCAGGGCCAGCTGCCCTGCGGTGACGTGCGTGCCGTCAGTCACCTCTCCGTTGTCCAGGACCTCCGGGATGTTGCCCGTGACAGGTCCTTCAAACATGTTTACATATGTTTTCGCCGACGCCTTAGTCCAGTGGATATTCCGCAAAGCGAGGCCGGCTCCGCGGCTTCGGTCTGAGCGAGGCCGGCTCCGCGGCTTCGGTCTTGGAGCGAGGCCGGCTCCGCGGCTTCGGTCTTGGAGCCCGCACCAGGCCCGCGCCAGGCCCGCGCCAGGCCCGCACCAGGCCCGCACCAGGCCCGCACCAGGGTATTTTCGGAAGTAGCGCGGCTACAATGTGACTCACTCGATTTGACCGATGGCGCCGGTCAAATCGCAAGACCTCACCGGTCAAATAAAAAGCGTGCTACAGTCGTCGTCCCACGCGACAACTGGAAATTTTTTCCCTACAGTCGTCCCCCCACGGGACAACTGGAAATTTTTTTCCTACAGTCGTCCCCCCACGGGACAACTGGAAATTTTTTCCTGGACCTCGGGTGGCGCAAGCGCGGCCGGGTTGAGGCTTCTATGCCGGGCAGGTGGCGCGGCCGGGTGGCACCCGGAGTGCCAAGCCTCAACATGTCAACCCGACATGTTGAAGCAATTAGGCTCCGATGCCGGGCAGGTGGCGCGGCCGGGCTTCTATGCCGGGCAGCTGGGGCCTCGCAGCCATTGGCAAAAAAAAGCGTGCTGCAGTCCTCCCACGGGAGGACTGGAATTTTTTTCCTGGGAAAAATCCCGACCTTGGCGCGGGAGAGTGGAGGTTCCGCGGCTTGGCGTGGACCCATATAGCACATATAGCACATATAGCAAGGAGCCCGGGGACTGTGGGGGTTCAGCGGCTTGGCGTACACGCGGCACCGTGCCGCAGCAAATCGGGTTGTCCGCGTTGTCCGCAGTGGGAGGTAGAATCCCCCACTGCGGACAACCTAGCTCTCTCTTTAGAGGGGGTTTCCCAAATGGATTCTATTCTACCTGAGAGGCTCCTAGCACTCGTCCGTCCAGCATTTGACCTCGTCCTGCGAAGGATTCGAAGTCTAAAACGCTGCGTGCAGGCGTATGGCTGCAAAATAGTGACCCCTAGATATGCGCCGCAATTTGGCTCCAGGTTGCATTTCAAGCGATGTCAAGCTTTGCCAAAGGAAACCGCTTTTCCCTTTTTTTCGGGGACCCCTTTTTTAGTTAGACTAGACCTTGCCCATCTTTTTTCTATAAAAAAACCTAGGGTCCCCCCCACACTTTTAGCAACATTTTAAAACAGCACCTCAAAAAGCACATTTTCAAAAATCAACATTTTAAAGCAGGTAATTTCCTAGTAAGTTCATCCATATTTTAAAAAAATAAATTTTACAAAATTTTAAAAAAAGAAATTTTAAAAAATAAATTTTCAAAAAAAATAAATTTTAAAAAATAAATTTTAAAAAATAAATTTTACAAAATAATTTTTACAAAATTTTACAAAATAAATTTTACAAACAAAAATAAATAATAAATTTTCAATAAAATTATTATTCCAAAAATTATGATAAATTATTTTACAATAAATTTTATCACAAATTTTGTAGACATATTATGGGCAAGGTCTGGTTCATTCGTTTTTTACGGGCACCATTCTTCCTTAATTCTTTCTATTATTTTATCACACGTTGTTTCATTATAAATATTACTTCCTATTTGTTTTCTAAACATTCCCATTATTCCAATTGCACGTGTTATTGTATATCTAAGTTCGTGAGTTTTATACTCATCATTTAAAAACTCATTTAAAAAATCAAACAATATAACATATTTTAAACGTTTAATATTAAAAGAAACGTGATATAATTTTTTTTACCATACTATAATACTTAAAAATAGAATCATTATTATATCCTTCGTCATCACACTCAGTTAGTAAATTATCAAACCCTTCTATAGTTAAGAAATTATTCATTACAATAAACACAAATATTTCTAAATCATCATCAAGAGTTTCATTATTTATAATATCAATATCTTTGTTATTCATATCATCAATTTTGTTTATAATTCTATTGCAATTATTGCATATAATGTATTGACAAATATTATTACAAACGCCATTTGTAAAACCGCGTTCAATTGGTAATTTTAACATTTCACAGTCTCCACATTTATAACTCATAAACTTTTTTTAAATATATTTTTAGCATCATGGACTGTATCACTCATCACACTATATAATAGTATTATAAAATATTTCTTTAAATACTTTTACAAGAATTTTAATTTTAAATTAAAATTAAATTAATAAATTAAAATTAAATTAGGTTATGTAGATAAAATTTCATAATTTAAGTTCAGGATAATAATTTAATTGATGACTACTAAGTTGTATATATAACTTATGTCTTTCATGCATTATTTTTAAAATAATATTAATATCTCTCACTGTATTTTTAACATTAAACTTTTTACTTTCAATATATGTTTTAATGTCTTCTTTTACATCAAAACCTTCCCTACTATAATAGGTCAACATCCATAATATACCTTCAATCATTTTATATTTTTCTTACTGATTTTTAGAAATATTCTAACATAACTATAAGGTGGTCTTCCGTACACAGTTAAAAATATTAAAATGTCATCTTCAACATTTCTTTTATCTATTTTTTTAATCTCCAAAATATTTTCTATTATATTTTGATATCGTCGCCATCTTCTACAAGTTCTACATACATCTTCTTCGCCCAATGCATAATCAATAATATTATTCACTATTCCGTCATGTAAATTCAGTTTATACAATTCTATATTTTCCTTTTGAAGTGGCAACAATCATAGCATTTTTTATTGATATAACTATTGATTTTGATTTTCATCATCTCGCTATATAATATATATAGGTAATATTTCTTTAAATACTTTTTACAAGAAATTTAATTTTAAATTAAAATTAAATTAATAAATTAAAATTAAAATTATATTATCATAATTAAATTAAAAGTTATAATCATTTACAACTACAATTACATAATTTACAAAATGGGATGATATTTTCTATTGTATGAGTTAATTCATTATCTTTTCGTTGTGCTGTTAGATTTGTAATGATATTACCATTTTTCATATCAATAGTAAAACCACATCCGCAGTAATTACATTGATTATTTATATTATCTAGAAACCATTGAGTATTTACATAACCTTCTCTAGGTATGCTTCTTTTTGCTTTCCTGTCTTGTTCCTTATAATTCAAAATTTTCCTTTCAAAATAACTCATAATACATTTTTGATTAAATACATCATCAACATCCTTTGTATATTTATAAAATTTGACTTTGTTTAAATCACGAGCACGTGTTACCGCTGTAAAAATCCATTCTGGATAATTCTTTACCAAAAAATGATTATAATCAAAAATTGTTATGGTGTCATCAATGCTACTACCTTGAGTAGAATGACATGTAGAGCAAGAAGAAAATATAAAATTGCTTCTTATTTTAGCAATTTCTACGGATTGTAAAATTTCGGTTTTTACATTTTTTAATGTAAATATTCCATCACTTCCAATATGAACTATTTTATATTTGAAATTTACATTAAAAACTGATGTTTTAGTTTTAGTATATTCTCTACAAATTAAAATTCTCCTACTTCATATTCATCTTTTCTATTTTCTAATTTTCTAATTTCATTTGATACATTTTTACAAGTTGTATTTAAAAATGCTATGTTGTTTTTGGAACTACTTATGTCTGTGGTGTATTCAAAATATTTTTCAATAATAGTTTTAATTGGTAATTTATTAATAAAAATATCATATTTTATATTCTTGAGTTTATCCTTATCTTCCTGTGTGTTAAGTCTCTTACATTCTTTCAATATTATATTATGTGTAAAAATATTATCTATAATATTGTCAGTGTATAATTCATAGTCTTGAGTATTTGTTATTTCTTGCACTGGTTTTAATTGCTTGGTGTCTCCTGTTGCTATTATAATTTTGTTGTGCTTATTCTGTTCTACAAATTGTTTTATTCTCCAGTATATATTTAAATTACTAAAATAGATTTCATCAAATACTATTACATCAAATTCTGTAAAATCAAATGGTTCTAATTTAGCATCTCCATAATTAATACCAAAGAATTTATTTATCGTCATTGCTTCTCCTTCAAATGCCTGTAATAGTTTATTAGTAGGACAAATAAAAATTACCTTATAATTTTTATCAACCATTTTTTGACATATATATGATTTTCCTGTGCCCGGTAGTTCACCTCTGATCATAATAGGATTATTCTGTTTAACAATCTCTATAATGTTATCAGTGTCGTATTCATCTTTAATATCAATAGTTTTACTTTCATAAACTGGTATTTTTATTAATTCATTATTTACAACGTTAAATTTTACTGTAGGTAAATTAATTTCATCTCTCTGCTTTGAAACTTTCCAACCTCCTATATCATCATGAAATTCTAATAATTGCTTTGTTTTTTCTTCATTGCATGTATCAATTACAAAAGCATCTGTTTTTACACTATATATATTAATATTATTAGTTATTAGTGTCTTAAAGTCTTGGTTCATTTTAAAATTGTGATGTTGTAAAAGTAGTTCTTTAATATATCTATATCCGTTTCTTAATACTGCCTTATCCTTCAAATTCAATATATAATATGATGCCTTTACATCCCATTCATCCTCATCAAATCCATAATATGTTGTAGTTGCGCCTCCTTCGTCGTCATATTCGGTTATCATTTCGGGATATTCGCTTATAATATGCGATAACTTATTAATTTTACCTCCGTATTCTGTTTGATAATGGACTGCTTCATCAATACTTTTAAATAAAATACTTTGATGTGCTGTAGCGCCTCCTTTTTCTAATAGTCCAAAATTTACATTTTCTATTAACTTTTTAATTAGTTTATCTAATGCTTCGTCATGTTCATCTATATTTGTTTGTAAAAGTTCATTAATAATATTTGTGTATTCGACCTTATGAATAAATGAAGGTTGTTTATAATATAAAATATTGATTTTGCGTGTCTTATTCTCATTGATGAATTCCTTTAAAAACTTGCCATATACTAGATTATATTTTTTGTTGAAAAATAAGTTGTGATTACCACTTATTACAATGTTTCTAATTGCTTGTTTTAATTCATCAGGATTTAAAAACAAACTTAAATCATGTGTTTTACGAAATTCTATATAAGTAGCAACGTCAATACCTTTACTATATGCAATAGAATATATCATCTGCTTGGTGTGTTGATTTTTCTCTATTAGTTCCTTAATGCTGTCCATTGTTGTTTTTAACGGTCTTACATTTGTATCTATAGTTTCAACATAATATAAAGTTAATTCATGGAGCTCATCTATTTTAATTTCATCGTTGTATTTTTTCCAATGGTCAAACTGGTTAAATACTGGTATTTCCCTAATATTTAAAAAACCTTTAGTAAATGCTTTATTTACATCTATTTCTGTTTTATAAACTAAATTGATATTACTCAATAATAACCCCGAAGGTGCTATACTTCTTGTTTCATTTAATATTTTAATATCAATGTCGTTATAAAAGGATTTATGCGATGACATGAATAAGGATTTATTGAAATTAAACATTGCTTTGTTCATATTGTTGTATGTAGTTTCACTGCTAACTGCAATCCATCCATCACCGGAAGATTTAATTAAATTTTGAGTTTTTATGATATATGTTATCTTGTTCAATCTTAATCTTATTTCATCAATAATACCTGTGTATTTAATTCTGGGTTCATATCCAATATTCAACAACTGGAATAATAATTCTGCCAAATTATTATTTTCAGGCACTAAATATATTTCCTTTGTTTTATCATCAGTTTCAATTTTAAGTATATCATCTATACATTTAATCATTTTGTATTGTGGCGGTTCTTCTCTTTCATTTATATAATAATCAGTGTGTGCCTTTTTTAGTGGGTAGTTTTGTTATTAATTGCTTCTGTTGTATCTTACTTAAATCATGGTTTAATGTGTAAATATGGCTATTCTTCACCATTGCGTAAAACGTTTTTATATGGTGGTTTCTCTTTTCTGGTTCATACTTATAAATAACTTCATTTACAAAATTGAAAATTCTAACTTGAATATTAAACTTTTTGAATACTGCTTCCATTTCTTGAATGGTTGCTCCTACCTCCTTAAAATCATCCCTACCTATGATTTCAATAATTTTGTCTCTGGTTAGTCTGTTGCGGGTTTTTTCATTCATGATCGTATCACTGTAAAAATCAGTTAATGAATTTATCCAACACTCATTGTCTATATAATTACCTTTCTTGATTGCCTTTTGTATAGTGCCCTCGCTCATTTTAATAGGTGTGTGTATATATTTATGATAAATTGATACGTTTGTAGCATCCCTTAAGTTTTCGGTTAATATATTAAACTTTTCGCCGTTTTTATTCATCACTTCCACTGATAATATTTTGACACACTCAATATCATGATAAAATTCTGTCATTTCTCTATATATGTCATTAAAATCTTCATCTGTTGTTAATAGATTTATTGTGTCAGTAAATTCGTCATTTGGTGTATCATTATTGCTTCCATATCGTATATCCGAGTTGCCTAAGTATTTAAATATCCTTTTTTTATAATATCTGTTGAAATTGTTCGTGCTTGAATTGTAACATTAAGATTATCAAAAGTTTTTGTGTAAAAATTCATTAGTCTGTGTTTAAAAGCAGGTTTAGATTTTATCTTTGTATTTTTGTTTTCCTCTCTTGCTGTATACAACATAAATTGAATAAAATAAGTTTTTGTTTTATATCTCGCGCTCAACTCATTACCTTTTGTTTTCCTATACTCTATACCTTTTGTTTTCCTATATTGTTTAATCCCTGCTTCATCTTCTTCTTCGTTTTTTGCTCTTGCTTCTGCCATTCTTTCATTTAATGGTTTTGTATCCTTGATCTTTTTGATATTATCTTTGTATTTTTGAATTGTTTTGTCATACACATTTTTGTCTGTAGATGTTAAACCCTTGATATAATTTTCTGCCGTTGCTACATTTGATAACTTTCTTTCAGTGTAAAGTTTAATAATCTCATCAACCCTTTTTTTAGTTGCATTATGTGCGCTCTGTGTTGAATGTCTTTTGAGTTTGTTTAACTCGTTTATATTACGCTGTAAAAACTTACTCATAATATAATCTATATATTTATATTATAAAATATTTCTTTAAATAACTTTTTTACAAGAAAATTTTTATAATAAAAATTCTATATATTTTTTAAACTTTCAAAATTTCAAATCTTAAGAATGGTCGTGTGTTATGTTCCAAATAAAAATAAGATTGTCCTAATTTTTTTTCAATCCTTTCAACTTTATATTTTCTAGGCAACCAATTACTACTCCTTTCCTTTTCAGTTATTGCTTTCTTTCTGTAAATCTTCACTTCGTCACCTATGTTAATTTCAGGATATTTACGGGTTCTAGTTGCTTCGGTTGCCATTTTCATTTTTACTTTATAACTGTTTTTCTCCTTCAATGCTTCCGCTGGTGTCATTCCTATGCTTGAATGTTCCATTTTATTATTATAAGTTATTAATATTTCAAAATTATAATCTATCCATTGTATATTTTCCTTTCCTTCTTTTTCATCTTTTTCAACCCTTTTATATAACATATCTTTGTAGGTGCGTATAAAACGTTCTGCAAAATTAGGATGTCCTCTTGTGCGGTATAATTCTATTCCTTCTTCCTTGAAATAATCTTCAACTGTTTTATTATATAAACTGCCTTCCTCGTCGCTATAAATAATTTCTGGTTTGCCTTTCATTTTCTGCATCCCTTCCATTACTCCCGCTAATATGTCAGGCGGTTGTTTTGATTTAATAGGTATTACTGTAGAATATCTGGTAAATATATCACTTAAAACCATCCCTACTTTAAACTTTTGATTGGGTATGTCATTAATAAAAAATAGATCTAATTGAAATTCAAAGTATGGATGTGGAGAAATAAATGAATTGTTGCCTCTTAATTGCTTCTTCTGCTCTATGTTCTTTTGAAACCATTCTTTAACATCATTTAAGGTTATGCTTTGTTCCTTTTGTTTAGCATCCTTATAGGTTGTTGCGATACTTCCGTATCCTGATTTATCATAATAGATTTTACTAATTATATCATTTTTATTAATATTTGCCATATTAATAAAGGTGATATTTTTTTAACATGTTATTCAAAATCTTCAGCACTATTTAAATATGCTTCGTACTGTTGTTGTTTTTGGTTACTCCTATTAGTCTGCGGTTTGATATCTTTGATACTTGGGTATGAACTAAATATCATATTTTGTATTCTCTCGCTTATTTCTATTTCTTTTGTATAGTGCTTATAAATATTTTGTCCTACATCATTAAAAAGGATATTAGAAAATGCATTATCTTGCTTATTGAAAATGTGTGATAATATTATTTTGAATATGGTTAACGTGTTCGAAATATTATTTTCAATATATGTAAAACAATCCCGTCTATTCTTCTGATCTTTTGGTATGTCATTATCATTCTTATACTCATCAAAAAATTCATTTACTAGACGATCTTTAAATGTTTCTATGTATTTTATTTCAACAGTTTCATAAATTGGTGTATCGCTAAAATCTACTCCAGCGCTTTCAGTTTTAATATTTCCTTTGTAGTATAATTCATAACAGTCCTTTATTCTGTCGTGTATGTCCCTTGTGTAGTTGTGCCTTTCTTTAACATCCTTTAATAAATTGGATTTGATAAATTTGAATGTCGGAAATTTATATAATTTTGTAAAATAATAATCTTTGATGTTGTTTGTTGTAACAGTTGTGTCTTCTTCCTTTTCATTTTCAATTATTTCAGTTAGTTTGATGAATTCTTTTGACTTATTACAAGTGTCAATATTTACAAATGTGTTCAACTGTTTTAATCTTTTGCATTTATAACATTCTTTATAATTATATTTGCATATGTGTTTAATAATATTTTCTGATAATTTAGTTTTATATAATTGAATATTATTATAATTAAATTTACATTCTTTACACATTCCAATTTTTTATTTATCATTCTTATAGTGTCATTCATGTTGATTTTATTTAAGAATTCACTAATGATTTCCTCCTGCTCAATCTCACTGAACATTTTCACCATATAATTATAATACATAATATTTCTTTAAATACTTTTTTACAAGAAATATTTTTTATAGTAAAATTTCTATATATTTTTATATTTTTCCTAAATTTATGGTTTCAAATCCCCCGCTCTGTGGGATTTCAAATCCCCCGCTCTGTGGGTTTCAAATCCCCCGCTCTGTGGGCTTCAAATCCCCCGCTCTGTGGGTTTCAAATCCCCCGCTCTGGGGGATTCCGCTAAACACCACCTAATTTAAGGATTTTTGGACAAATCCCCCGCTCTGTGGGTTTCAAATCCCCCGCTCTGTGGGTTTCAAATCCCCCGCTCTGCGGGTTTCAAAACCTAAAACCCAAAAAATGCACCAAATATTTATTAAAATATATAAATTTTAATAAATATTACTTAAAATATTAAATTTTAATAAATATTATTTAAAATATTGAAATTTTACTGAATATTATTTATTCAACTGTTATAATTTTATATGTTTGCGCCTTATATTTTCTGGGTTTTGTATTCTGTAAATCTTCTGGTTTATTTTCATAATCAATATCTTTTAAATTAATTTCTCCATTTTCTGCCATCTTGTCTAATTTCTTTCTTCTGTGAAATCTTATAGCACTTGCCCTTTTGGTGTCCATAAAGTCCTTTTCGTGTCTCCTTCTTTGATAATATAATCTGTTATATAGTGCCAGTTGTTCCTTTATTTGTTCCAGTGTCATATCTTCAGGTTTAATACTCATTATAATTTATATTATATTTTCTTATATATTTCTTTAAATACATTTTACAAGATTTTTAAACTAAATATTTTTATTTTTATTTTTCTTTTTAAAGACTTCGTTTTCCAAATATTCTACACGAGCAATAAGTTTTGTTAAAGCATCCCAACTAATACAGGCCATTCTGTCATAACACATTGTTAAGTATTCTCCTGTATCATTTACAATATTATATTTAGGGTTTGTGTATTGTTGAACATCTTGAGCAATCCATCCTAATTCAGTCCTTTTAGTTTTTTGATTTTTAACAAATGTTTTAATCTTAATGTTTTTTTACCATATTTATAGTATCGTCGTCTACATCTTCTATATTATCTTTCAGTCTCTTATCACTACTTAAATTAAATCCGTTATATGATGAAAATTGAGTATCATCCAATTGTAAATATTTAGTGCCATCGATATAACTATCAATAGTTGTTGATTCTTCCAGTCTTAATACGGCATCACTATTCAAATGTCTCAAATTGATTTTATGAGCAATTCCAAAAGTCATGTCACCGTCAATAGTCCAGTCGCCTCGTAATTCGCTATTACTTCCACTATTCAAAATAATTTTATTATCAGCATATGTTGAAGATAATCCAACAACCAAATTAATAGAGTTTGAAGTGTTGCTATTCCTGATTATTAAATCATTTGTATCGACATACATTTCAGCATTATCAATTATTAGTTTTGATGTGTTGCCAAATTGAACATTGCCACTCGGTGAATTATGTAATAATAAAGTATTTCCTGATACTGACTGAACCTGATTGACTTCAACTTTCTTACCAGAAACCATTGTTAAATCGCCATTTGTATATACATCACCTAATACGTCAACTGGTTTATTGAAAATGGTTTTAGATACAGCACCGTCGCACATAAAATATTGATTAGAAGAATTTGTAATATTACCAATACTGCAAGCAACAAAATTAGGATGATGAATATAAAAACCTTCTGTTGCCGCGGGTGTGTGTGTTTCTAAATATGGAGTTAATGCATTGTCTAAATTATCAATTTTAGTTTTAATATCTGTTGAAAAATCATTATTTGTAAATAAATTTCCTTTCATATAAACAGCACCTTCAAAATATGATGTTCCATGTGCCTGAGCAAAATTGTATGAAGTATGAACATTACCATTAATTGTAATTCTTGAAGCATTATTAGGTCTTCCAATAATAACATCTCCTGTATTCCATCCTAACCATAATTTATAAGGCGTAGCACCTGTTAGTCCTTGATAAGAGTCTAACTGACATCCTCGTTTAAACTCGAGTCTTTGGTTACTTACAGCATCTTGAATTCTAAAAATTGGATTAGTATTATCTGTTAAACTAATAATTAATGGCGAGTTCATTGTTTGGGCAGTTGTGATTGTTTTATCTAACTTTTGTAAATCTGCTGATATTAAACTATTAATCGTATTTGAATTTTGAGTTATTAATAAATCTTGTATATTATTATCCGATATAATTGAAGCAAATGTATTACTGTAGGCTGTGTTAGTATTGAATAAATTAGTATCATTTGTATATAATGTTAATACATCTGCTTGAATAGTTGTTTTTTCAGTTGTAGTCCAAGAAGCGCCCGCTCCTGCTTGTAAATCTGCTATATCTGTAAGAATGGTTGTTATTGTGTTTCCGTGTCCTGTTATGTTATTAATGTTTGTGTCAATGAATGATATATGCGATGTTATTGTAGCATTTAAATTACTGATTAAATGTGTATTTGAACTAATGTTATTAAAATTAGAATCAAGTTTAATTGTATTTGCTGATATAGTTGGTAGTATGTATTTGCTGATATAGTCGGTAGTATTGAAGTTATGGTTACTCCGTGTGCTGTTATATTATTAAAGTTGCTTGTAATTGTTGCGTTTTGATTTACTTGTTCATTAAACATAGTTGTTGATGTTGCGTTTAATTCAGTAATATCTAAAATATTGGCATCTATCTTATTTTTCTGTGCTAAAATAAGAACATCAACTTCTTCAATTGTATAACCTCCACCTAATGATCCTGCTGTGTCTGCTAATACTTGTTTTGTAGCATAAACACTGCTTAATGTTGATGGTTCTGTTGAATTTATTAATACTAATTCACTTGCTACAATCCTGTTTGAGCCGTCCAGTGATAATGTTGAAAACATAATTATTATATAGTAGGTTATATAATAATTAGATTTTATCTTTTTTTCCTCTTGAACCAAATATACCTTTATTTAATGCATTGTATTTTTCTTGCTTCTGTCTCAAATATTCATTTTGCAATAATTGGTAATGCTGTGCTATATTTTGTAGCGGGTTTGGAGGCGGTTGTGGTTGCATTCTTCTTGGGGGTGGTGTGTTCGCTATTATATTATATTGTTGCGGTTGTGGTTGTTGATTTTCTTCGTTGTACGCTACTTCATGATCTATCCTTTGAGGTTTTGCTATTGGAACTGCTTTGGGTTTAGGCTTTATGGGTTTAGATTCTAATGGTCCTTGGCAATTGCGTTCGTGGCTGTATCTGTATGATTTTAATGTTAAAGTTTTGGCACATTTTGGACAGGTTATTTTCTTTTCATTACGCGCTTGAGTTTTTGAGTTGTTTGTAAGAGGTTCTACATGTTTTATTTCTGGTGTTGGTTCTATTGTTGGTTCTGCCTGTGGTGCTTCTTCTTCTTCTTCAATTGGTGGTAATTCACTTACTGGTACGTCTGCTTCAATTGTATTAGTAATTCCAGGTTCGACTTCTGACATATATAATATATTATATATTTTGTCTATATTATTTATATATTTTGTCTATATGGACAAATTGAGAAATATTAATATTAGTTATTCAATTGTCTAACTGAAACAAAAGTGAGAACTGTATGGGTACGCCGTGAAAATCAATAACTTCGTTTCTTGAAGTTGTAATTTTAAAGTGTAGTCTCTTAATATTTTTACCGCCTACATCAATAAAATCTGCATATATAGGTGAGGTGTAGTCGCTAATGACTCCGCCTAGTTGTTGGTTAATTTGAACTTTTTTTATTACTGAACTACTAAAATTATTAGGTGCCGAATATTTGTAGTCGCTTAGTTGAGGTGAGTTAATATATACATTCTGAAAAGGAACTAAATTAAAGTATCCACTTAACCAAGATGACGCAGGATCATAGGCAATATAATTACTTAATAAATAATAAATAGATTTTGGTCTTAAATTGTCATATTCAAACTGTCCTCTGTTCCATTCGCCATTTACATAAGTTTCTAATTCTTCATCTGTAGGTATTTTGATTTTGTAAGTTAGGGGGTCATTTAATTTAAGTTCCATTTTGCGTTCGCTTTGTCCATATACTGTTAAGAATAAGTCAGGCACAATATCATTAAATGCCGTGTTTAATTCCGTTTGTATTTTAAATGATAATTGATTGGCATAATAAATTTCACCGGATACATCAACGGCAGTGCTTCTCAATAACACATTGGAACTATTATACAACATAATATAGAAGCGTTCGTAAAACCCTTTCTCTGTTGTATAAAACGGAGTGCTGAATGAACACTCGGTCACGAACATTTTTGTTCTTGGTGGAATTTCAAAGTTTTGGTCAAGTTCTATAATAAAGTCGCTGGTAGAATTGCTTTCTGATAATCTGTAAGCACTATCAACATAGATTTTTTTATATGTTAATCTATCACTCATAAATATAATATACAATAGAAATTATAATATAATTATTATTGATAATTACTTTGAAATTATTGTTATTAATAGATAATTTAAAAAATATCTATTAATAATATATGATTGGACGACAATATTATTAGGTGCTATAGAAGGCAGGACGCCGACGCAAATGATGGCAGGTGTAGCAAGTGATAAGGCATATACTGCAGGTAAGGATTTAATAGAAGATGTATTTTTTAACCATAAAAAGAAATTGGAAGACAAAATAGGAGGTTTCAATAAACATTTTGATAAGCAAATAATGAAACATAAAACACGTTATGCCGAAGAAATCAATGTTCAAAATAAAAATAAGATTGATGATGTTAAAGGTTTGGACGCCGCGTATTCAAATGTAAATGGAATAACAAGAATAGGCAACACTTTATATATTGGCGGCACTGGCGCTAAAACGGGACTAAATCACAAAGTCAATGATGTAATCGCAGATCTGTTTTTTATTCCTACTCATAATGTTCAATTAAGCGAAAGGTATAAAGACGCAATGGAAGAATTAAGGACAAATCCAGATGTGAATAGAATTGTTGGTCACAGTTTGGGCAGTTCCGTTGTTCAAGAAATCAACAACAGACACGGAAACAAATATGCTACTACTGTTTATTCATCACCTTTTGTATCAGGAAGTAATCAACAGAAAAACCCGCGACACTTACGATTTAGAAATCGGGGAGATCCTATAGCAATGTTCGATGACGCGGCAATAACTGGAGAAATAGAAAGCAATAATTTATTAGACAAACACAGTTTCAATAATTGGACAGGACAAGGTATGACTGAAATTAATCCTACTACGGCAGTTTCAAACGGGTTTAATCCTAATTCAACACCAGAACAATAAATAAATATATATATATAACTTATATATGAGTATTGATGCTGAGAAATGGGACAACGATATTGAATATGCTTATGAAAAATTGATAGAGCGAGAGAAAGAGAAAGAATACAACATATCAAATAGTAAATATGAATGTAATTGTGGCAAAGAAGTATTGAATAAGGATAAAGAAGAGCACGAAAGCAATGATTTAAATCATTTATACTACAGAAAAGGTAATATTGAAGGACTTATAATAGGCACGTATAGTGAAATTATTAATTATGAAAATGATTATTTAAAATTACATCCAGAAAATAACAAGATACATTCTACAGATTATAGTAGAATTGATTATACCGACTTTTTAAAAGAACAAGAAGAAAATAAAATTCCATTAGATGAAGATGATTTAAGTTATTTGTATAAGTATAGAGACGAATTAGCAGATTGTATAAAGCGTATAACTGAACTAACATTATCTCAATAATATGAATAATAATGTTTAGAAATAAAGACAAGCAAAACAAAATTCCATTAGAGAAGAAACTGACAAAAGAACCTACAAAATACGATAAACAATATAAAATTTTAGATTATGATACTTTAAAAGATATAGTTGATACAAAAAATAATTATCTAATAAATACTATAAAAAATACAACTTCAAATAATTCTACTACAATGCTTCCACATAAGAAAAATATAAAAAAAAAATATAAAAAAAAATAAAATCTATATCATCATATATAAGTAATGGATAATATAATTGCAGAATCAGAAACTACAATGATTAACTCGTTAAATTTTGGACTTCCAGAAGCAGCACAATATATCACAGACAGAAGACACGTTAATTTTTTTCCATCGGGTAGTAATGTCTATAATCCAAATGCAGGAAACAAGAATATTAGATTTCATATATCAGGAGAAGACAACACATATATTGATTTATCTTCTATTCGTTTATTTGCTAATCTTCAAAACACCGACGGAACACGAAGCCATTTTTTACGCCCGTTAGGTAATTTGTCATCCTTCTTCAGTCGTTATAGATGCACAGTAGGCGGACAACAGGTTCAGGATATTATTGAATACAATAGGCACTGTGAATTGTATAATTCCTTTAAAAGTCAAGATGCTAGAGATATGGACGATTTAGAAGGTAGCGCTAATCCTCGTTGGGATGATGACTGGCGACATACTTATGCTACTGGATTGGCAGAAATGTTAGATAATAATAAACGAAAAAAATCCCGGTATTGCCGACCCCGAGGCAGTTACATTTCCAACTACAAAAGACCACAACAACTGGGGAGATTTAACAGCACGATATACTCGCCATTCAGTAGCAGGAATTCCCGGCGCTAATGGTTATATGAGATTAGGACATAAACCAGTATGCGGACTGTTAGAAAGCAATTATTGTTTACCTTTACGATATGCTCCGCTTGAACTGGAATTTACAATTGTATCAGATGAACATATACCAGTCATTACACCATTTGCTAAAACCGATGACAATGTTCATATTGATGCAAATGGTTATTATTTCACAACTGGAGACACCTCAACGCAGTGGGAATTGAATAACGTAATTATAAGAGCTGAGGTAATACAATTGGACAACACGGTCAATAATAATATAGTGAAACATTTGTTAGAAGGTCAAAGTTTGAAATTTGTATTTCCAATGTATCACACTATGACACAATCATTCAACGCGGGAGGAAATGAAATTAATATGAACATTGTTAAGTCCGCTTCTAAATTAAATGGTTGTTTCATCACATTGTATCGCACACCAAGAGCAGGTGTAGATGCTGATAATAATAATTACTACAGACACGATAATTATATTTACAAGCGATGGAATTACTTTTACAATCCTATGATTATTTCAAGAATCTTTGACGGTCCTGATCCAGATGGCGCTGATCGTGAGCGTTTCCAAGGTAAAGGTTTTCAAGATAAAGATTTAAATTTAACGTGGCAATTACAAATTAACAATAAGAAATATCCAGAGTTTGAATGCCAGAGCCTCGCCGAGAGCGCCTACTACCTCCGAAGAACATTACACTATTTGAACCCTGACCAAGACGCCTTTAGCATTTCATATAAACGCTACAGAGAAGACAAGTTCGTTATTGGGATTTCATTTGAGAAAATGGCAGATACTAATTTTACAGGCCAGAATACGAAACAAGGAGGCTTACTCGTTTTTAAACTAAAAGGAAGTAACAGAGCACTGACAGATAATGAAGATGTGCGAGAATTATTTGTGCATATGATTTCGGAGTCTGTTCTGGAATTACGCGAAAGTGGGAGCGTGCTTTACGATTAAAATTAAAATCTATGATAAATATATAATGTATAAATTCCACAAAAGAAATAATAAGAAAAATAAAGGTAAAGTATTTTTACAATCCTCACAAATTAAATATAGTCCATTTGATCTAAAAGATACAGAATATCTAAAACACCTACATGAACAAATGAAACTAAGAAACTCACAAGAAGCATCAGTAGCATTAAGGAAAAAGATTGACGAAGGAAACAAGAGAGCAAACTATGTAAATGAGCTGGATAGAATGATGGGCGAATTATATCGTCCTAACTTACCACATACAACAAAAGAACATTTAAATAAATGGTATGAAGATACAAAAAAGTTAATATTTACTTAAAATTTATTATAATAATAATCTAACTATTATTATAATAAATATGGCAACTACACAAGGTTTAGAATTAATAAATCCATATGCAAAATTTGGATTGAAACGACGACCTACTTATGAAGAAATCGCTAATTTAATAGGCGAAAATGATTTAATAACGGGAAAACTACCTAACCGAGATGCTACATTCTTCAAAGCAAGTCCTCAGGGTAGTTTTTTTGATGGAAGCGACCATTTAGAATTATTGAAAGACCAAGAGATGAGAATATTAGACAGACAAATGAGAGAGGCAATGATGAAACAGGAAGCGCGTAGAAACGGGCACACTTATGCAGTGCATAGGATGAATGCTGACACACCATTAACCAGAAACGCAGAAGCAATAGAAGATGAATATGATTTTTCAACACCACTGCAAACATCAAGACAGCACGAGGCAGTTGTAGATACAAGACTGCAGGAACTAGCAACAGCAACAAAAGAAAGAGTAAATGAAGTAAGTCAAGCAATGGCATCAAATTTAAGAGATATGGGCGGAACAATTTTTAAAAGAATGTTAGGCAATAGACAATCAGCGCCATCAGCAACAACAAGAACAGTACCAGATAATCTCCCAGTATTAGAATACAAAGGTTCACCAATTTCAGGCGGAGATGATGCCCAAGTAGAATATCAAGCAACAGGAGCATCAAGTTCAACGCCACAACAACCACCACCATTGCCAATGACGCCATTATTTAAAACAACAATAGATAATACTATTAGTCCCGCTTACTGGAAAGACAACCTTAATTTAACAGTAAATGATATTAAATTTCAGTTTTATTTAAGAGGCATTCAAGTGCCAGAAGAAAGCGAAATACAGGAAGAATTGAAACACAAGGGCAGAGGCAAGGCGAGAACATACAAAGAATATTTAGTAGATATGATTTTAGACACCATTCATAACTGTGGCTGGATAGCAAATTCAAGCAGAGGTAGAATAGATGAACTCAAGGCAAGTTTTAAGGGTAAAGGTAAGAAATAATATATAAATATTAATAATGATAATATTAGCTAAACATATACTGAAAAGAAAGAAGCAGAAATTCAATGATAAATATGATGACGACAGTTTTGCAATACATAACCTAATGAAACCAAACACACCAACAACAAGACAACCACCGAAACTGATGAAAAAGGGCATACCGAGAGAATTTATTGACATTGCAACCAACACAGATACTATTGCTACAGCAACCAGAGAGACTGACGAAAAGCTATACAATGATGCAAATCAACAATTAAATATGACATTTGAAGCGTTTAAGGTAAAGGAAAACCAAGACAATATGTTTAAAATAATGCTTAAAAACTTTTGGCACAACACACATAAGAGAAATGAACCAACAAGACCACAAGCAACACAAACACTGAAACACCAACGCGATGCAATGGTGTCAGCATTCACTACAATGCTCGACAACAACAAACCGCCAGAACCATTGCCAAAGAAACCACCAGACGAGGAGGACAGCGACGAAGAAGAAAGGAAGTTCAAATTGACAAAAATGTTAGAAATAATGCTACACAACAGCGCTACAGTAGCAGATATAATATTAAACTTATCACATAGCGCAATTGCAACAACTATAAATATTGCAGATTTAGTCAATCAGATAACGGCAGGACATGCACAAAGTAGCAGTAATTCTTCTAATGAAATTATTAGTGTTCATAGTTCTCCACCTATTACTGTCCATAGTTCTTCATCTGAAAGTCCAACAGAGATACCAGCACCAACTGAAGACGAAGAAGAAGAAGAAAACCAACATTTCAATTTTGAAAAATTAAAATCTAAATAATATTATATATAATGGATATTGGTCAAAGTAAAAATAATGAAAATAATAGTTTGGAAGACATTAAGAATTTAAGTATAGATGAAAAAACACGAGCAGACACTTTAATTATTAAATCTCTTCAATAATGTGTGACACGAATTGAGAAACTAGATAAAGAAAAATCTGACAAATTAATATATAATCTTCCTGCCTTACAATTTTGCAATGCTTCGTTATATATGTTAATATTATTAATTGCTATCATAGTCTGTCATTTTATCCTCTGGTATTGTTGTTGAAGTAGTACTACTTATATCATCTATTAAATCTTCTTCATCAACAAAACTATTTTGAAATCTTAATAATTCCTCGTTTGTTGGTCGTCTTTTTAACACTTTATAAAGTTTATGTATCCAAGAATTAGTATGAAAGTTATAATTACCTCTACGATAAAATCCACCACATCTACATAGTTTCATTGACATATTATTATATTATATTAAATTAGAATATCTTTATTCATCATTCGTAATTTGAAACGCCTGTTCAAATCTGATATGAAACATTTTGTTAATGTCCTCAGCATTCATATTCACGTAGAAGAAACTATAAGGTGCGTCATTAACGGCTTGATGATACATATCTAATAATTGCTGTTTATCAACAATGGCGCTATTTTCTTCAATAAAACTCATTAACTCACTTGCATTTTTCAACCTAAACATATATAATGAACTGGCATTTAAACGAATGATAGGCGCTAAAACATTATATTTTTGTGTTGAACAAATTACACTTACTGCATCGTGCCTACCTCTTGTAAATAATCCATGTAATAGTTTACTATATCTAACAAATTTAGGATCGTCTGCGTGGTCATCTATAACGATTAATATTGAATGCAGTTTCTTTATCTTTTTAGATTTCATATAATTAATTATTTTCTTCTGTCTTTCAATTACATTTTCTAAATCACTTGGATTATAATTATCAAAATATATTTGTTCTTTTTCATCATCTACGTGCAATTCATCCCTGATGTATTTTTTAACTTCTGTAAAAGTTGGGTCATTATGAACGCTGGGTGAAAATATAAATATTCTTGCAAATGAATTTCTATAAACATTTAAGATAAGATTCTGAACTAAAACTGTTTTGCCTCCCGTCGAACTCGCAACTATAATACTTCTAAATGGTAATTTTGGCACGTGCTCATATTTGGATTGTTTGAATTCATATTCAGTTATGTTTATTGGTTTTATTATTGGGACATCTGTCATAGTTGATATTAAAGAAATATACAAAATTATATTTAAAAATTAACTTGTAATTAATATTAAATGGAACATCATTATGTTATGAGTGGCGGTGAATAACATAATGGAACAGGTTTTCCATTGCTTCAATCAATAAGCATTGAAGATAATTAGTTTTGTGTCTTGCTCGCGTGTGCAACGAACACCCAAGTGCTGTGCCCCACCAATATTCTATTATGCATGAAAATAATAAGATTAATTAGAAGAATTTATCTTATTACTTAATATGGATAGAAGTTATTCAGATTATATTGATATAATAGATGAAGTAGAGAATATAGAACAAGTAATAATAACTGACAATAAAATTAAAAAATGCTGTTATTATTCATTAGAATTAATAAAATTAGGAATACAATATATCAAAAATAAAAATGTAAATATTAATATAAATGGGAAAAAAGAAAAAGAGTAAATCAAATTCAATATTAGATAATGAAAGACCAATGCCAGATATTGAAACTCGGAAAGAAACAACAGTAAGTGTTAAATCACTAGGTGTAAGCAGAGAAGTAAAATGTGATAAATGTAATCATATTATGAACTTTCAAAATGAATTAATAGTAGATAAAAAAGGCGGTGTTAATATTAAATGTATTCCGTGTATGTTATCAGTCAAGAAGAAAGACCAAGAAATGAGTGTAGTGAAGAAGAAGGACGGAGATATGACAATAGAAACAAATGACCATTTAGTCAATGTTAGTTTTAATAGGGTAATAACATAGTATTTAAAGAGTAGATTTTACATTAAATCAATTTTATAAATAAATAAATATTTAAATAAATAATTATATAAATAAATATATATAGAAATGTCTGAAGTTGAAAATGATGTTATTGTTGAACTATCAAAGAAGATAATGACAGTTAGTAAAAATGTTAAACTGTTGTACGAGATGATAAAAACTATTGACCAGAAACTTGATGCAAAGGCAAACGAACCAAAAAATAACAATGAAGAGAAGGAAAAGAATGATAAGATCTTTGAAAAGAAAGGGATAGGCAGACCCAGCGGTGATTATGACACGAAGCGTAAAAAATATTGTGATATGTTAAATAAGGGACAAATCAAAAGTCCAAAAGAACAAACATTAGAATATTATAAACTAATTAAGGGCGATGATGGTAAATATGTAATTGTTGAAAATTAAAATACAAATAGTTCTAATAATATGAATTTATTAGAATTATTTTCAGGCAGTGGTTCTGTTTGTAAAACTGCACGGGATTTAAGTTTTAATGATGATAATCCAATTTTAGCAATTATAATTTAATTATAATAATTTCGTTATAATTTTAATTTTATTTTATTAATTTAATTTTAATTTATTAATTTAATTTCTTGTAAAAAGTACTTAAAGAAATATTAATTATATATATTATCATACAAATGGTTGTATTTACAGAGGTTGAACAGGAAGAAATTATCAATGAATTCTTAACTTATATTGAACAACAGGAACTAAAATAATTGATGATTTTTTGAGTGATAATGATAATAAAACAGAAGAAGAAGAAGAAGAAGAAGATGACAGTTACGGATTTGTAACTGAAAAACGGTTAGAAAAGGAAGTTACAGAACATCATAAAATGATAAACAATATTGAAACGAAAAATTACATCCCATTAAAACATGCAATGATAAAATATATGGAACAAACCAACAACCAACGAATAATTAGAAATGCTGGAAACTATTCATACAGTCAAAAGACATCCAATTGGTGGTATTTAAGCTTTAGAGAATTTGAATGGTTAATCGAAATAAAAAGGAATGGTAACAAATGGATTTGTAGCAAAGAAAAATTAGATGCAGTTGATTTTAACATATTGTATAAATATAAAATGTTTGGAAGAAGATTTGAATAATTATAAAAAACGAATGAACCAGACCTTGCCCATAATATGTCTACAAAATTTGTGATAAAATTTATTGTAAAACAATTTATCATAATTTTTGGAATAATAATTTTATTGAAAATTTATTTTTTATTTTTGTTTGTAAAATTTATTTTGTAAAATTTTGTAAAAATTATTTTGTAAAATTTATTTTTTAAATTTTATTTTTAAAATTTATTTTTTTTGAAAATTTATTTTTTAAAATTTCTTTTTTAAAATTTTGTAAAATTTATTTTTTTAAAATATGGATGAACTTACTAGGAAATTACCTGCTTTAAAATGTTGATTTTTGAAAATGTGCTTTTTGAGGTGCTGTTTTAAAATGTTGCTAAAAGTGTGGGGGGGACCCTAGGTTTTTTTATAGAAAAAAGATGGGCAAGGTCTAGTCTAATAACTTTTTTTGGGACCCCTTTTTTTCTTTTTTTGTTTTTTCTTAGCCCTGCAAAGGTTGGCTCGCTTGAAATGCAACCTGGAGCCAAATTGCAAGCGTATCTAGGGGTCACTATTTTGCAGCCATACGCCTGCACGCAGCGTTTTAGACTTCGAATCCTTCGCAGGACGAGGTCAAATGCTGGACGGACGAGTGCTAGGAGCCTCTCAGGTAGAATAGAATCCATTTGGGAAACCCCCTCTAAAGAGAGAGGCCCTGCTTAACCCTGATCCGAACCATATCCCCGACCTTGATTTCCGGGCGGGTTACCTTGTGCTTGGCCCTGCGCCCGATGTTGCGCAGAGCAATCTCGGCCATTTCGGGGTCAGAGTAGGCGAGGTTCGGCGCCACCTGCGTGTCCGTTGATTTGGCTCAAGACGTCAGCCAGCATGAGGTGCCACTGCCCCCGCCGGCCCGCTCCGGCTGCTATGCGGCGCAACATGGCCTCCTTGATGGTGCGGATGATGCGCTCCGCGAAGTAGGCGTGGCCCCTGGTCACCTGCTTCTCGATGTCCCAGAAATCCATCAGCTCCTTGAACTCCCTCTTGAACTCCGAGCCGTCGTCGGAGTACACGTTGGCCGGCACCCCCAGGGCTTGGAACACCTTCTTCATGCCCGCCGCGGTGGTGCTCGCAAGACGGTCCTTCAGCGGCTCCGCGGCCACTTCCTGGTCAGCGCATCGATGGCCACCAGCATGAAGGGGTATGGCTTGCCCCCGAAGGCCTTCATGTTGGCCAGGTCCACCTGCAGCTGGTTCATGGGCTCCAGAGAGGCACGAAGCTGTTGTAGCCTCTCTGCGGCCGGTCCTGAGGCCGTCCAGAAACGCCTTCACCTCCTCTCTGGAGATGCTGGGGTCGCGCACCTGAGCTGCAGCGTCTGCGCTGTGCTGCCGGTGCGGGGATCCTCGTAGACGGCCTTGATGGTTCGCCTGCGGGCGTCGGCCATGTTTCTTATGGGTTCTTCGGCCCGCTGGGCCTGCCAGGCTTCCACCTCGTCCAGCCGGGCCTGGAAGCCCTTGCACACCCCCCAGAGCACGCTGGTGAGGTGAGAGTAGTCGAGGGTGACCGTCGCTCCACCTCGCGGTGCCCGTCAGGTTCTTCCACTTCGTTCCTGCGAAGTCGTTTGACGCGAAGCCCAGCCTCAGGTCCTCGTTCATGTCCGGGCGCTTGTACTGCTCCACGGAGTCGAACAGCTGCTGGAGCTCTGCCACGTCGGCCTCGACCATCTCCGTCTTCACCCTGCTGTCCGTGAAGCTCGTGTTGCAGACCACGTTGCCCGTGTTGCCCGCGATCACGAGGCAGCCTGGGTTCCTCTGGTTCGTGGTCAAGGACAGCTGCGTCGAGAGGCTCTTCGTCTGCACCAGCGCCTCATCGTTGATCATGATGAGCTCGCACTGGTGCGTCCCGCCGTCCCGTTCCAGGAAGACCCTGGCGCTCTGGTTGCCCAGCAGCCGCAGCTCCGGGCCGCTGTCGGAGGCCGCGCTGTTGGCCAGCGTGACGTCGTCGGCCCCTCCGTCGAGGAACTCGTGCTGTTGCCGGTCTCCAGGGTTGCGTCCAGGATCTGGAGGCCGTAGACGTCCACCGTTCCTGCCGTCTGGTTGGGCAGGCCCGGCGCCTGGAAGTGCGCCCCGAAGTGCAGCTTCGCCACCCCGTTCGGAGGCGCTGTGAAGTACATCTTGGCAGTGCTCCAGGCACCCTGGTCGCCCACGAAGCTGCCGTACAATGGGTCGTAGACGTTGTCTGCCTCGGACATGTACACCACGAAGTTGGAGGCCGTGCCGAGCCGGTAGCGGCAGGCGAAGAGGAGCTCACGGCCCGGGGTCAAGTTGTAGGTGCGCACGATGTTCCACGGGTTCACCGCCAGGGTCAGGGTGTAGCCGTCCACGCTCACTGCGCCCGCGGTGTGCGTGGC
>CAUJNA010002548.1:0-30307 GCA_963377175.1 Effrenium voratum
TGTCCTATAAAATCGGACTCTGGGCATGAGGCGATGAATTGGCCGAAAATGTCGGTCAAAAGCGCTTGGGACACCTCGGCCACATGACGAGACCTGAGCCAACCTTGCCCAGACAAGCATACTGGCTGGAATGCGATTGAGGGGAAATAACCCTCAATTCAACTTCCCGTGCTACCACACTTCGAAGAAGTTTCTCAAGCAGTGAGAATCTGCAAATTCTCAGGCGAACGCCAGCGCAACACCCGACCTGCGAATTTGAAGAAGCTCACCGTTTGAGCTCCTTCAGCAAAGTTCACCAAGACCGAAGCCGCGGAGCTGGTTTCGCTTTTCCAAGCCTTTTGCGCACTTTTCGGCCCCAAAGAGCGAGCGGTGACGAAGCGGTGACATCGCTGATGACCGTGTTTTTGGGCCAAAAAGCGCCGTTTTGGACTGGTAGCGAGAGCCCATGGTGAGATGGCTTAGGCGTTGCTTTGCTCTCCGTAGCGACGTTTCGGAGGCTCGATTCCTCCCGGGACCTCGGCGGGCTGACGTGTTAGAGACCGGTGACTTCGGCGGTGACAAGCTCGGCGGGCTGACGCGTTACGTGGAAAAACCTCGGCGGGCTGACGTGTTACTCGGAAGCACCTCGGCGGGCTGCCGCGTCAGACGCTGGCTGGCTCTGGGCTGTGCCTCGGCGGGCTACAAGCTCGGCGGGCTGGAATTCGCAGGTTTTTCGGGGTAGAATACGGATTTCGGAGCACTGCAAACACCTGGAACCGGTTTTCGCAGGAAAACGAGCGAATTTGGAGGCCCGGGCTGCACTTTTGACGCAGGACACGAAAAAACGCACTTTTCGGAGTTCGCCGTTTCAGCGCTTTTTGCACCAAAAACGGAGTGGTGACATTGACCGGTGACATCGGAAAAACGTTCAGCGGGTTGAAGAATTTGGCTGTTTTGCAACCAAAAATCCCAAATAATTAGGGGTGTATAAGCAGGTATTCCTTACTACTCCCTCTACAGAGAGAGCCACTGAACATCCACTCTCCCCCAGGTCCTTGCTATATGTGCTATATGTGCTATATGGCTCTCACAAGGCAAGCCACTGAACATCCACTCCCCCGGGTCCTTGCTAGTTCACAAGGCAAGCCACTGAACATCCACTCTCCCCCGGGTCCTTGCTATATGTACCAAATGTGCTATATGGCCCTATATAGCACATATACTACAGATTTTCGCGCGACAGAATAATATCGCACATGTAGTACATATAGCAAGGAGCTGGGGGAGAGTGGGGGTTTAGCGGCTTGGCGTGTAAGACCCATATGGCACATATAGCACATATAGCAAGGAGCCCGAGACTGTGGGGGTTCAGCGGCTGCGTGTAAGACCCATATAGCACATATTGTACATATTGCAACGACCCGGGGGAGAGTGGAGGTTCCGCGGCTTGGCGTGAGCCACTTGTGTTGAAGCTCTCTCTTTAGAGGGCGTTTCCCAAATGGATTCTATTCTACCTGAGAGGCTACTAGCACTCGTCCGTCCAGCATTTGACCTTGTCCTGCGAAGGATTCGAAGTCTAAAACGCTGCGTGCAGGTGTCTGGCTGCAAAATAATGACCCCCAGATATGCGCCGCAATTTGGCTCCGGTTGCATTTCAAGCGATGTCAAGCTTTGCCAAAGGAAACCCCTTTTCCCTTTTTTTCGGGGACCCCTTTTTTTGGGACCCCTTGTTTTCTGTTTTTTGTTTTTTCTTTGCCTGCAAGGTTGGCTCGCTTGAAGCACTGCTACATGTACAAGGCCGTGAAGCGTGTGCTGGAGCGCAGGCGGCGCGCGTGCTCTACCGGGGTGACTGCGGAAGCCAAATTGCAAGCATATCTAGGGGTCGTTATTTTGCAGCCAGACGCGCACGCAGCGTTTTAGACTTCGAATTCTTCGCAGGACGAGGTCAAATGCTGGACGGACGCTAGGAGCCTCTCAGACAGAATAGAATCCATTTGGGAAACGCCCTCCAAAGAGAGAGATCCGGTAGCCTTCTCACGGCTTGAGCTTGCGGCGGCTTTGGCAAATCGCCCATTGTTGATCTCACCATTTCACATTTACTGTGGCGGGGCCGGAAATGGCTGACCCGGGGCTGCTTGCTGCTGCGGCGGGGCAAGTGGTTGCGTCGCGGCCGGAGCGGTGACCCGGGCTGCTTGCTGCGTGGCGGGGGCAAGTGGTTGCGTTGCGGCCGGAAGCGGCGGCGGGGTCGGCTGACCCAGGGCTGGTTGTTGTTGCGGCGCGGCCGGAAATGGCGGAGGGGAAACGCGGTGCGGGCCAAGCGGCCGTGTCGCGGCCGGAAATGGCGGAGGGCTTTCCTGCTGATCGAAGGGTGTGCGATGCCACTGCGGGCCAAGTGGCCGTGTCGCGGCCGGAAATGGCGAGGACTTGCTTGCTGACCCGGGGCTCGTTGTTGCGGTGGGGCAAGTGGCTGTGCCGCGGCCGGAAATGGCGGAGGGGTGTGCGCTGCCACTGCGGGCCAAGTGGCCGTCGCGGCCGGAAACGGCGGTGCGGGCCAAGCGGCCGTGTCGCGGCCGGAAATGGCGGAGGGCTTTCCTGCTGATCGAAGGGTGTGCGATGCCACTGCGGGCCAAGTGGCCGTGTCGCGGCCGGAAATGGCGGAGGACTTGCTTGCTGACCCGGGGCTCGTTGTTGCGGCGGGGCAAGTGGCTGTGCCGCGGCCGGAAATGGCGGGGGGCTTGCCTGCTGATCGAGGGGTGTGTGCTGCCACTGCGGGCCAAGTGGCCGTGTCACGGCCGGAAATGGCGGAGGGCTTTCCTGCTGATTGAGGGGTGCTTGCTGTTGTGGCGGAGGGCTTGCTTGCTGACCCGGGGCTGGCTGTTGTTGTGACGGGGCACGTGGCTGTGGCGCGGCCGGAAATGGCGGATGGCTTGCGTGATGGCCGGGGGGTGCTTGCTGCTGCGGCTGGGCGTGCGGCCGGAAACGGCCGAGGGCTTGCCTGCTGGTCGGGGGGCGCTTGCTGCTGCGGCGGGGCAAGCGGTTGTGGCGCGGCCGGAAATGGCGGAGGGATTGCCTCCTCGATATCGAGGGGGGCTTGCTGCTGCGGCGGGGCAAGTGGCTGTGGCGCGGCCAGAAACGGCGGAGGGTTTGCTTGCTGGACGGGGGGCGCTTGCTGCTGCGACTGGGAAAGCGGTTGTGGCGCGGCCGGAAATGGTGGAGGGCTTGTTTGTTGGCCCAGGGGCGCATGCTGCTGTGACTGGGCAAGCGGTTGCACCGCGGTCGGACATGGTGGAGGGCACGTGTGCTGACCGGCCGTTGTGGCAGGTAGTTGGGCCTGCGCGTCAGGGCTCACACCCATATGTGCTGGTGGAGGGATTGGGGCCGCCAGTTGAGGCTGCAAGTCTGGTGCTGCGGCTGATGGTCTTGCCTGCTGCTCACCTATGTCTGTGTGCTGCTGTGGTTGGGCAAGTAGTTGGGGCTGCAGGTGCACGGTCATTGGTGCAGCCGGCGATGGTGACAGGTGTTGCCGCTGATCTGCTGCGGGGTCCATCTCCTGGGGCGCTGCTTGGGTTGCCTGGGAATCTTGCTGGGTTGCTGCCGGATCCACCTCCATCCCTGCATACATAGCAGGTATGACACCTGTCAGGCCACCCCAGCACTGTGATTCTGCTTTGTCTTTGGCGAGAGCTTGGGCAATGGCGCCTGGCGGCGTTCACAACAGCGAGTGCATACGTGAAGAGTTTACCAGCAACATTGACAGTTCAACCCCCGGGCACATAATTATCTCACAGAATCACAGGGCCGCCGCACGTGTCCGCTTGCCGGAAGAGCTCGCAGGGTTTGCGTGAGCAGGGCGCTTCTTAACAACTGCGTCCGGCATCAGCTCGTCGACCCCCCTACCTTGCATTGCAAGCAAATCCAGCCCATCTTCCAAAGTATGTGCTCGGTGTGTCTGGATCACAGGATCGTCGGGCGTAGGATGTGCTGGCAAGGTACCGCTTCGTGCGGACAACGCGGCTGATGCGTCTGCATCCACCAGGGACTGGCACACGGGTCAAAGCAACCAACACGTGACGAAACGGCTCATGTCACACATTATGAGAGACACACCGGTGCACATGCAGGCAGAGTACTACCGGCCTCACGCGGGAATCAACTGAGCTCTTGGAGAAAGATCCCGAGTGTGCCAAGGTGCTCGGAGAGCGCACTGCTGGTGCAGATAATGCTGCCCTGGGTCAGGCGGTCATGGCCACACCCGCAAACAGAAAGGTCGTCGATAACATGCCCGTTGTTAATGATTGACTCTGCTATCAAGACACAGGCGGGTTCTCACGGCATCCTTCTGCTCATCCGACAAAAAGGTGGCTTCGTCCAACACAACTGTGTCCAGCTGTCGAAGCAAAGCCTTGGAGATGTGCAGACACATGTCACAAAGTAACACAATCACGTATGATGTAGAACGTCACACAGAACATGGTGTGTATCAATGGTCATGACAGGGCGCCGCCTCATCAGCTATCGGAGCATGGCTTGCGGATTGTTTCTTCGGCGACATGTGCGCTACTGGGGGCAGCACAGATCTATCACAGCTCCAAAGGTGACGGTGACAATATACAGTTGATGCGATCAACGCAAAAAGCTCATTTGGTGTGGAACTGAGAGGAGCTGGGAGTTTGCAAGTGACAGCCGAAGGCTGGACCGTGTGAACTTGGTATTTGGTGGTGTGGATCTGCCGGGTTGGCTCCTTGTGATCAAGCCAAAAGCATGCTGCGGACGCACGTGTGCGCATATTTTGAAAAAAATACTTAGTGCATTTCGGCAAAAATGTCGGTCCAGTGGTTCCACACATGTCAACGTCTACAGCCAAAAAAACCTCCATGTATATGATGTTGACACAATATTCATTGGTTTGACTGAGTTTGACGCATTTTGACGGATTTTGACGGATTTTGACGGATTTTGAATTGACGGATTTTGACGGATTTTGACCCCAGCTGCAAATCAGGTGTAGCTCACGAATTATGACAATGTCATTATAGACATCGCTGATCTACCCAGCGCACACACGACTGGCGCGTGTGCAGCTCATTAACAATCATGTCGATCTGACGGGACATATGTCCCGGATCACACACACACACAGCACATCCACGATCGGTCTAAGCCCCCTCAGATCAAACAAAGTCGTGCGGCCAGCACTGCGGAAGCTGCAGCCCCGGACAGCCGAGCGCGTACATGATCACCCCTCTGAGGTTGGCCTGTGGTGAGTGGTACGTGTGTAACCACCCACAGAATCACATCCATGCACACATGGAGATACCACACGATGACACACGTGTAAGTCCAAGCGCCTCGTCATACCAGTGGATAGGCTCGGAGAATAAAAGACGCACATTATCATCCTAGAAATGTGTTGCCAGTTGATGGTGCATGCTGTGTGAGCACACACACGCAAATCAGCGCACGTGCACTCAGCACACAACTTGCTTAGCGCCTCGTTGTGTTGGTCCCGCACGGTCATGTCCTCGAACATATCGTCGAGACACGCTTGTTCTTTGCAGCCCAAACATGTGGCCTCGTACGCACTAACACAGAAACACGCCTGTGATGGGATTGCAGAGCATATCTAAACCATAATCAAGTGTCTGAGATCTCGGCTGCGCACATGCGGTCCTCATCAAACCATGATAGGAGAGCTTCACCAAATTTCTTTGTGTACGTCCTGACTGCCAAGATGTGACGCTTATGTGCAATACACATGCAATATGACACTGGGGGTCGTGCTGCGTGCTCTTCAACATGTCCCATGCACTCGCTTTAGCCCTCGGCCCTTGGCTTTCACACAGACATGCAGCGGTGATGAGCACGTGCGCGCAGTGTAGCAGCATGCGTGCGTCAATCATAGCCGTGCGTCGTCCGATGATTTTGTCTTTCCCAGCACCAGCAGCCGCCAGCGAGACATGCAACATCCATGTCCAAAGATTATGGTTTGAAAATAGCCAGGTTGGCTTTCGTAAGCACGCCTCCCACAACTGCTGGTTTAGATCTTGTAGAACGGGAACATACGAATGCACATCTGGAAGAAATCTATACGTTCCATGGAAGAAGGCGGGGGCATGACCTGGCCTTCCACTTGGAGCTCCGAGACGCGCTCTTCGCAAGCGGCCTGCCCTTTCTTGTAAGCATCAACGACGTGCCTAAGGCCTGGAAGCTGCAGGGCAGGCTCCACACAAGGCTGTGCTCGGCAAGCTCCAAGTCCAAGCTGCTGGTAGTGCGCCGGGGCAATTCTGCTGTAAGCGCAGAAATAAGTGAAGCAATTCTGCACAGCAGGTTGAAGCTGCAATCCTGTGCCCAACACACAGAATTGCGCCAGGCCCGCACCAAGTCCGCACCAGGCCCGCACCGCACCAGGCCCGCACCAGGCCCGCACCAGGTCCGCACCAGGCCGCACCAGGCCGCACCAGAGCGAAGTCGGACCGAAGCTGCAAGCTGGTTTCGCTTTTCCAAGCCTTTTGCGCCGGAAAACTAAGGGTCGTCTGGAGCCGCTTTCGACCGAAAACCAGCGAAACTTGAGGCTCAGCCATTCCACTTGCCGTCCGACACGGAAAAACAAACTCTTCAAACTCGACCGTTTTAAGCACTTTTTGCACCAAAAACGGAGCCGGACGGAGCGGTAACATTGGTGGTGACTACTGTGCCAGCCCACGGAAACCCAGCTTGAGAGCCAACCTGTAACCCCTTGATTTTGGTATGACATGTTTACATGCCAACCCATTTGCACGGCTATTTGTTTGCATGATTTTGCTTGCTAGGGACCTTTCGGTGTGATCGATGGCGCAGATTCTTGGTGGTAAATATATTCAGATAAGAACTTTAAAGGTTGAAGTGAAGAAGGAATTCCATGCGAACAGTTTTGTCAATCCTTTGAAAGAGGGATATTCCGCACACGCAGCGCATCGGCCCGGATTGGACAGGACAGCAACAGCAGCAACAGCAGCATTTACTGGCTTGGCTCGGGTAGAGCACTTTAGCTTGGGTAGGACTTTAGCTTGGGTAGAGCACTTTAGCTTGGGTAGAACACTTTAATCATAGCTTGGGTAGAGCACTTTATCAGTGGCAGGACACTTAGCTTGGGTAGGGCACAAAGCTTAGGTCGGGCACTTTAATCATAGCTTGGGTAGAGCACTTTAGCTTGGGTAGGGCACTTAGCTTGGGTAGCACTTAGCTTGGGAGGGCGCTTGACTTAGGTAGTAGAGCACTTTAATCTGCTTGGAAGGCACTTGGCTTGGTAGGGCACTTTAATCTTAGCTTGGGAAGGGCGCTTTAGCTTGGGTAGCGGACTAAGTATAAGGTTTTGCTGGGGTAGCGAACTAAGCAGAAGACAGCAACAAGCATTAACAGCAGCAGCAACAGCGCTCGGCCCGGCGCCTAATGGCGGATAAGAAGGCCGTCTTTTTTTTTCTCTTGCAAAACAATGCCTTTTTTTTGGTCTTAGGACCAAGACGTGGGGCCCGTGGGGCCCGGACGTAGGCAGGCCGGGGTTCATTCTTTTTTTTTGTCTTGTTGCAAGGTTGAGAGGAGGAGAATGGGAAGGAGCGGAGTGGGGAGGCGTTTTGCGTCGCTTCGTCATTTGTGCTTGGCAGGGCGGAGGATCCTCCGGCTGAAAGGCGCGTCTTCCCTTTTTTTCCTTCTTTTTTTCCTTTCCACGCTGCCTCTGCCAGGAGGCAGCGTGGAGGCCAAGCCGCAGGCGCGCTTGTTCGATCGCCTCTTCTCGTTGTTGTTTTTTTTGCGTTGCTCGCGGAGGCCTCCGCCCTCCAAGCTCCGCAGGGAAGGAGCACAACGCCGCCAAGGCGCTCGTTTTTCTCCTTTTTTTTTCCGCTGGCCTGGCAGGACCGGGCGCGTGTTGAGCTCGCCGTCAAAGGCCCCTTCTTCGCCGTTCGGATGTCGGCCTTTCTTTTTTTTGTCAGGACGAGCGGCTCGCCGCGGCGGAGACCCGCGCTTCCACGGCGGAAGCGCGGGTCTCAGTTTTGGAGGAGGAGAAGGCGCGACCTTGTTTTTTCGGGGTTGGGCGGGGCCCGCAAATCCGTTTTGCAGGCGGCGTTGATGAAGGAGCTCGCCGCGCAGGCGCGTTTCCTTTCCTTTTTTCCCCCCCTTTTTGGAGTTAGAGCAAGCCTCTCCCGTCCAGATGGGGGCATCCTGGCCCTATATCCCCCCCTACACTTTCAAGCACTTTTTAAACACACATACCAAATCACCACATTTTCAACCCCGAAATTGAAACACCTACTAAGTTAATCATTAGAAAAATCAGTATTCTCATCATCAACTTCATTTTTCGCGTAATTTGTCCAACCTTTAACCCAACCCTTACACTCATTCAAAACAACGATCCTAACTACATACTAGTTTACACCTCCTCAAAAATGTCACTCAAAAAAATCAATCCACATACCAACAAATGTTCACCCTCAACTTCCAACCATCAAAATCTCATTTTCCCACTTCATGATCCAAACTGCAACCCTTAACCAAAACAAACAAATTCAATCTGTCTAATAAACAATGGCATTTTTCAATCAATTCTCGCCCTCAAGTTGGTTAACCATCAGAAAAATGAAATATTTTAATCGTCAACCTAGTCTAGTTATTTTCCAGTAGCTTTTCCTTGTGACCTTGCGTCGCCTCATGTTGCTTCATCTTGTATTTGCACACAGTGGACATTGCACTTTTTCTCTGTTGGCTTCCCTGTAACTCTTGTTATACTCCTTGTTCTTCTCAACTGTCCGTTTGCGGTAGTCACGTTTTTGATCAACAAAAGCGTCGCATGACTTCAATTCATGCACAAATTCTTCCATTCCCTTTTCATTCCTGCATCTCGTACACATCTTCTTCTCCATGTTTTAGAAAAAAGCCTTTTCTTTATAATAGGAATGCCCTATGTTCGCCCCGAAAAATGGTTAACCAATGGAAAGGGAGAATTAAAACCGTTAACCCAAATCTTGAAAACAATCCCAGTAAAATATGGATGGCAAAATGCGGATGGGAAAGGCCTATGTAGGAAAGCACCCCCACGGCTTATACGGGAAAATTAAACTAAAATTACAACATATAAGATCTTATATGTTGTAACTATAGTATAATCAAGAACTGAAACATTCATCTCAATAATAGCTAGCCGCGCTTTCATTATCGCTAAATTCTTCATCCTCGTCATAGAAGTCTTCCGTGCTTAATATATGATAAAATCGGATATGCCATTCTGCCTCTGTTCTGAATGGCATCATTTCCAACAGTGCTCTCATTGCATCGTAATAACCCATTCTCAAGTGTTTTCTTTTGTCATCAATACTATCAATGAACCAGAGCTGTTTAAATTTATTTTCAATATCATATATGTAGGAATAATTATAGAACGCTTTCAATTCTAAATATATTTCATAATCAGATTTGGTATCATCCAATGCTTCCGTTAAAGTCATTGCCCAGAATGGGTTTCTTTTTGCTTTTTTCCCAAGTTGGAAAATGGTTTTTAAGAATATCATTAAACCTGTAAGGACATATATCATAACAGTGATATGACATAATATTCAATCTAATTTCCAATGGTAGATTATTAATGTCGCACATACTTTACTTAATATATTAAGGTAATATTTCTTTAAGCACTTTTTCAGGGAAACTTTTAAATCAAGCGAATTATAATTACAACATATAAGATCTTACATGTGCTTTAATCTATGTATTTCCATGGGTTGTATTCGTTTCTTCTGTTCCTTCCTTAACTCTTTTGTTGCTTTTACTTTGTCTCTGCATTCCTTACATGTTTTGTAAAATATCTCTTCCATTTTAATTCTATCATACATTTTGTGAAAATCCTTTCTTGGCTTTGCTTCGTCGCATTTACTGCAAGGATAAACCATTGTGTATCCTGTTTCTTCTTCGTCATCTGTAGAACTCATAATATTAGTTATGCCAATATGTCTTTAAACGGATTTTCAGAGAAAAATGTTTTCAATCAAGAATAAATCCCTGTATCTTCATCATAGTCGATTTGATAAAATGTCACTGTGGAAGACTTCGGTTCTTTAATTTCTTTGTTATTAAGTTTGTTTAAATAAATATTTCTTTTATTTTTATATTCACCATTGGTTCTATCTACTTCTTTACTTTGATAATTGTTTGTTAATGGTTTCTTCTTTTCCATTTCTTGTAAGATTTCTAAAATATTCTTATTCTGTTCTAAAACCTTGTTCAGTTTTTTACAATCTTTTCTAATCCTTCGTCCATGTAAATATATATATATATATACTATATTATAAAATAGAACTTTTAAAACCAAATGTTTAAATTATGTTACATCTACTCTTTAAGTACTAATTTTTCATCATTTGTTTAATAGTTTCCTGAGTTTCCTTATCACCATTATCGGATGGAGTAACTCCCCTCCCAAAGCGTATACCAATATTATGAACATCTGTTTCTAAGTTGATACTGTCTTTAGTTTTATCAATATTCATTTTCTTATCATTCTTACTTAGTTTGAAACTTGGCGGAATACACGAACATTTACAGTTTCCTTTCTTTTGTATTTCTAATTCATTTCTCATTTCTAACATCTTTTTACACATTGGACAAGCAAACTCAATAACTGATGTTTCTTTAACAACTTCTTCTTTTTCTTCATCAGTTGAAGAAACAACTGGTTCAGTCTTATTCTTTTTCTTTCTTCCAATTTATATTAATATTTACATTTTTATTTTGATATATTGTATCACAAACTTAATTATTTCTAAAACAAAATAGCATACTTTCTTGCATCTATTATCAGTTATAACAACTTGTTCTATATTCTCTACTTCAGCTATTATATCAATATAATCTGAATAGCTTCTATTCATATAAAAGAATAAATATAAAATATTTTCTAAATAACTTTAATATTATTTTATTATGTCAGATGTTCCAATAATAAAGCCAATAAACATAACTGAATATGAATTCAAGCAATCTAAATATGAGCACGTGCCAAAATTACCATTTAGAAGTATTATAGTTGCGAGTTCGACAGGTGGCAAAACAGTCTTGGTTCAGAACCTTATCTTAAATGTTTATAGAAATGCATTTGCAAGAATATTTATATTTTCCCCCAGCGTTCATAATGACCCAACCTTTACAGAAGTTAAAAAATATATCAGGGATGAATTGCACGTGGATGATGAAAAAGAACAAATTTATTTTGATAATTATAATCCAAGTGATTTAGAAAATGTAATTGAAAGACAGAAGAAAATAATTAATTATATGAAATCTAAAAAGATAAAGAAACTACATTCAATATTAATCGTTATAGACGATCATGCCGACGATCCTAAATTTGTTAGATATAGTAAATTATTACATGGATTATTTACAAGAGGTAGGCACGATGCAGTAAGCGTAATTTGTTCAACACAAAAATACAATGTTTTGGCGCCTATCATTCGTTTAAATGCCAGTTCATTATATATTTTTAGGTTGAAAAATGCCAGTGAATTAATGAGTTTTATTGAAGAAAATAGTGCCATTGTTGACAAACAGCAATTATTAGATATGTATCATCAAGCCGTTAATGACACACCTTATAGTTTCTTCTACGTGAATATGAATGCTAAGAATGTGAATGACATGTTTTTTATCCGTTTTGAACAGGCATTTCAAATTACAAATGATGAATAAAGATATTCTAATTTACTATAATATAATAATATGCTAATGAAACTATGTAGATGTGGTGGATTTTATCGTAGAGGTAATTACAATTTTCATACTAATTCTTGGATACATAAACTTTATAAAGTGTTAAAAAGACGACCAACAGACGAGGAATTATTTAGATTTCAAAATAATTTTGTTGATGAAGAAGATTTAATAGATGATATGTGTAGCAACGCCTCAACAAAATTACCCGAAAGTGAAATGACAGATTATGATAGTAATTAATAATATTAATGTATGTTAATTTTATCAATTTAGAATAAAGAATAGCTACATAAATTTAAGGCAGGAAATTTATAATATGTTTTATCTTTTGTACATTCATTAACTTTTTCTAATTTATTTATTTTTGCTTTCAATGAATTTATTTGTAGAATATCAATTCTTGACATTTCACTTATCGTATTTACATCTATATCTTTTATTACTTTAATAGCCTCTTCATCATCAATTTCTACTGGTTTTGATTTACTTGAACCCATTATATATAATACTATTTAGATTTTCATTTTTCGAAATTATATTTTTGTTTTCCTTCTCCGTCTTCTTCTTCGTCTTCAGTTGGTGCTGGTATTTCTGTTGGACTTTCAGATAAAGAACTATGAACAGTAATAGGTGCAGAACTATGAACACTAATAGCTTCATTTGATGAATTGCTACTGCTACCTTGTGCATTTCCTGCTGTTATTTGATTAACTAAATCTGCGATATTTATTGTTGTTGCAATTGCGCTATGTGATAAGTTTAATATTATATCTGCTACTGTAGCGCCGTTGTGTAGCATTATTTCTATCATTTTTGTCAGTTTGAATCTTTTTTCTTCTTCATCGCTGTCATCCTCGTCTGGCGGTTTCTTCGGCGGTGGTTCTGGCGGTTTGTTGTTGTCAAGCGTTGTAGTAAAGGCTGACACCATTGCATCGCGTTGGTTTTTCAGTGTTTGTGTTGCTTGCGTTCTTGTTGGTTCATGTCTTTTGTATGCGTTGTGCCAAACGTGTTTAAGCATTATTTTAAACATATTGTCTTGGTTTTCCTTTACCTTAAACGCTTCAAATGTCATATTTAATTGCTGATTTGCATCATTGTATAACTTTTCTTGAGTCTCTCTGGTTTCTCTGGCGATTGTATCTGTATTGGTTGCAATGTCAATAAATTCTCTCGGTATGCCCTTTTTCATCATTTTCGGTGGTTGTGTTGGTGTTGGTGTTTTGTTAGGTTATGTATTGAAAAACTGTCGTCGTGATCATAATTATCATTGAACTTCTGCTTCTTTCACTTCAGTATATTTTTAGTTAATATTATCATTATTATTGTTATTTATATTTTTATTTCTTACCTTTACCCTTAAAACCTGTCTTGAGTTCTTCTATTCTACCTTTGCTTAAATTTGCTATCCAACCGCCGTTATCAATAGTGTCTAAAATCATATCCACTAAATATTCTTTGTATGATCTCGCCTTGCCTCTGCCCTTGTGTTTCAATTCTTCCTGTATTTCGCTTTCTTCTGGCACTTGAATTCCTGAAATTTAATATCATTTACTGTTAAATTAGGGTTGTCTTTCCAGTAAGCGGGACTAATAGTATTATCTATTGTTGTTTTAAATAATGGCGTCATTGGCAATGGTGGTGGTTGTTGGGCTGTTGAACTTGATGCTCCTGTTGCTTGTTGAACTGGTGTCGCGTAAAAATTGTCATCTACTGCTCGAGGTGATAGTTCAACATCTTCTGCGCGCATCGTTTGCTGGTCGTCTGCTACTGCTCTACCTGCTGGCGCTTGTCGTGGTTCTGTTGGTGCTGATTGTCTGTTTGCCACCATTTTATGGAATAATGTCCCGCCCA
This sequence comes from Effrenium voratum, assembly GCA_963377175.1. NCBI lineage: Eukaryota > Dinophyceae > Suessiales > Symbiodiniaceae > Effrenium > Effrenium voratum. The sequence goes on from CAUJNA010002548.1 coordinate 13,567, forward strand.
TCTCTCTTAAATTTGATGCCATCGCTCTGCCTACTTCTTCCGCTTTCCGCTTTGTTGCAGTTGCTATATCTTGTAATTGTGTATCTACCATTGCCTCGTGTTGTCTTGTCGTTTGTTGTGGTGTTGAAAAATCATATTCGTCTGCTATTGCTTGGTCGTTTGCATGCTGTGGTGTATCTGTATCCATCTTATGAACTGCATATGTGTGTCCGTTTCTGTGTGCTTCCCGTCTCATCATTATCTCTCTCATTTGCCTGTCTAATATTCTCATTTGTTGGTCTTTCAATAATTCTAAATGGTCGCTCCCGTCAAAAAAACTACCCTGAGGACTTGATTTAAAAAATGTAGCATCTCTGTTAGGTAGTTTTCCTGTTAATTGTTCGTTCTCGCCTATTAGATTTGCGATTTCTTCATAGGTAGGTCGTCTCTTGAGTCCAAATTTTGCATATGGATTTATTAATTCTGTAGTTGCCATATTGATATAATATTAATTAGAAAATATTGTTAATAATATTTTGTGAAACATATTATTAATAATAAGATGTTATTGTTAATAATATTTTTGTGAAAAATATTATTAATCTATATCAATATATTTTAAGTAAATATTAACCTTTTTGTATCTTCATACCATTTATTTAAATGTTCTTTTGTTGCGTGTGGTAAGTTAGGACGATATAATTCGCCCATCATTCTATCCAGCTCATTTACATAGTTTGCTCTCTTATTTCCTTCGTCAATCTTTTTCCTTAATGCTACCGATGCTTCTTGTGAATTTCTTAATTTCATTTGTTCGTGTAGGTGTTCTAAATATTTTGTATCTTTTAGATCATACGGACTATATTTAATTTGTGAGGATTGTAAGAATACTTTACCTTTATTTTTTACATTATTTCGTTTATGAAATTTATACATTATATATTTATCATAGATTCTAATTTTAATCATAGAGCAAACTTCCGGATTCGCGTAATTCTAACATGCTCTCACTAATCATATGCGCAAATAATTCTCGCGCATCTTCATCAGTTGTCAGTGCTCTATTAGTCCCTTTCAATTTAAACACGAGTAAACCTCCCATTTTAGTATTCTGTCCAGTAAAATTAGTGTCTACCATTTTCTCAAATGATATACCAATCACGAATTTATCTTCTCTAAATCGCTTGTAGGAAATGCTAAAGGCATCTTGGTCAGGGTTCAAATAGTGTAATGTTCGTCTTAAATAATATGCAGTTTCTGCCATTGATTGACATTCAAACTCTGGGTATTTCTTATTATTAATTTGTAATTGCCACGTTAAATTTAAATCTTTATCTTGAAAACCTTTACCTTGGAAACGCTCGCGCCCAGCACCATCAGGGTCAGCACCATCAAAAATACGAGAATTAATCATAGGATTGTAAAAATAGTTCCATCTCTTCTAAAAATATAATTATCGTGTCTGTAGTAGTTATTATTATCAGCATCTACACCTGCTCTTGGCGCACGATACCATGTAATGAAGCAACCATTTAATTTAGAAGCGGATTTAACAATATTCATATTAATTTCAGTTCCTGCCGCGTTGAATGATTGCGTCATAGTGTGATACATTGGAAAAACTAATTTCAAACTTTGACCCTCTAACAAATGTTTAACTATGTTATTGTTGACCGTGTTGTCCAATTGTATTACCTCTGCTCGTAGAATTACATTATTTAATTCCCACGAGGTGCTGGTGTCTCCAGTTGTGAAATAATAACCTTTGGCATCATTTTGAGTGTTGGCATCAGTTACGGTAAAAGGCGTAACTACTGGTATATGTTCATCTGATACAATTGTAAATTCCAGTTCAAGTGGAGCATAACGAAGAGGTAAATAATTGCTTTCTAACAGTCCGCATACCGGTTTATGTCCTAATCGCATATAACCATTAGCGCCGGGAATTCCTGCTACTGAATGGCGAGTATATCGTGCTGTTAAATCTCCCCAGTTGTTGTGGTCTCGTGTAGTTGGAAATGTAGCCGCTGCGGGGTCTGCTGTAGGATCAGTTCTTTTATTGACATCTAACATTTCTGCTAAGCCAGTAGCATAAGTATGTCGCCAGTCATCATCCCAGCGAGGATTAGCGCTACTTTCTAAATCGTCCATATCTCGGGCATCTTGACTTTTAAAAGAATTATACAATTCACAGTGCCTATTGTGTTCAATAATATCTTGAACTTGTTGCCCGCCTACAGTGCATCTATACCGACTGAAGAAGGATGACAAATTACCCAACGGTCGTAAAAAATGAGTTCGTGTTCCGTCGGTGTTTTGAAGATTGGCAAATAGACGAATAGAAGATAAATCAATACACGTGTTGTCTTCACCTGATATATGAAATCTAATATTTTTGTTTCCTGCATTTGGATTATAGACATTACTACCCGATGGAAAATAATTAACGTGTCGTCGGTCTGTGATGTATTGTGCTGTTTCTGGAAGTCCAAAATTTAACGAGTTAATCATTGTGGTTTCACTTTCTGCAATTATATTATCCATACTTAAACTTAGATTCTATTTTGTATTTTTATATTTTTCTTATGTGGAAGCATTGTAGTAGAATTATTTGAAATTGTATTTTTTATAGTATTTATTAAATAATTGTTTTTTGTATCAACTATATCTTTTATAGTATCATAATCTAAATTCTTATATTGTTTATCGTATTTTGACGGTTCTTTTGTCAGTTTCTTCTCTAATGGAATTTTGTTTTGCTTGTCTTTATTTCTATACATATGATTATTAATATTATTGATATTTTATTGTTCCGGTGTTGAATTAGGATTAAACCCATTAGAAATATCAGTAGTAGGATTTATACTTGTGAGTCCATTTCCTTCCCAATTATTGAAACTGTGTTTATCTAATAAATTATTGCTTTCTATTTCTCCAGTTATTGCTGCGTCATCAAACATTGCTATAGGATCTCCGCGATTTCTAAATCGTAAGTATCGCGGGTTTTTCTGTTGATTACTTCCTGATACAAAAGGTGATGAATAAACAGTAGTAGCATATTTGTTTCCGTGTCTATTGTTAATTTCTTGAACAACGGATGAGCCGAGGGAATGGCCGACCAGTCTATTAACATCTGGATTTTTACTTAATTCTTCCATTGTGTCTTTATATCTTTCGCTTAATTGAACATTATGAGTAGGAATGAAAAACAAATCTGCAATGACATCATTGACTTTGTGATTTAGTCCCGTTTTAGCACCAGTGCCACCAATATATAATGTGTTGCCTATTCTTGTTATTCCATTCACATTTGAATACGCGGCGTCTAAACCCTTGACATCATCAATTTTATTTTTATTTTGAACATTAATTTCTTCAGCATATCGTGTTTTATGTTTCATTATTTGCTTATCAAAATGTTTATTGAAACCTCCTATTTTGTCTTCCAATTTCTTTTTATGGTTAAAAAATACATCTTCTATTAAATCCTTACCTGCAGTATATGCTTTATCACTTGCTACACCTGCCATCATTTGCGTAGGCGTCCTGCCTTCAATAGCACCTAATAATAATTGTCTTCCTATCATATAATAATAATTATATAATAATTTCTATTGTATATTATATTTATGAGTGATAGATTAACATATAAAAAAATCTATGTTGATAGTGCCTACAGATTGCAAGAAAGTAATTCTACCAGCGATTTTATTATAGAACTTGACCAAAACTTTGAAATTCCACCAAGAACAAAAATGTTCGTGACTGAGTGTTCATTCAGCACTCCGTTTTATACAACAGAGAAAGGGTTTTACGAACGCTTCTATATTATGTTGTATAATAGTTCCAATGTCTTATTAAGAAGCACTGCCGTTGATGTATCCGGTGAAATTATTATGCTAATCAATTATCATACAAAATACAAACAGAATTAAACACGGCATTTATTGATATTGTGCCTGACTTATTCTTAACAGTATACGGACAGAGCGAGAGACGCATGGAGTTGAATTTCAACGACCCCCTAACTTACAAAATCAAAATACCTACAGATGAAGAATTAGAAACTTATGTAAATGGCGAATGGAACAGAGGACAGTTTGAATATGACAATTTAAAACCAATTCAGAATATATACATAAAGTGTCCTCAATTAAGCGATTATAAATATTCAGCGCCTAATAATTTCAGCAGTTCAGTAATTAAAAAAGTTCAAATTAATCAACAACTTGGCGGAGTTATAACAGATTTTACAGCGCCCATATATGCAGATTTTATTGATGTAGGCGGTAAAAATATTAAGAGACTACACTTTAGAATAACAACTTCAAGAAACGAATTAATTGATTTTCACGGCGTTCCCATTTCCTTTAGCATTTTGTTTCAATTAGATAACTAAATAAACCCCGAATTAATAATATTAAAAATATTACAAATATCAAATTAATAATATTAAAATTATTAATATTATCAAATTATTAAAATTAATATTTCTCAATTTGTCCATATAGACAAAATATATAAAACATATAGACAAAATATATAATATATTATATATGTCAGAAGTCGAACCTGAAATTACTAATACAATTGAAGCAGACGCACCAGTAAATGAATTACCACCAATCGAAGAAGAAGAAGCACCAAAGGCAGAACCAACAATAGAACCAACACAAGAAATAAAACATGTAGAACCTCTTAAAAACAACTCAAAAACTCAAGCGCGCAATGAAAAGAAAATAACCTGTCCAAAATGTCAAAAAACATTAACACTACGCAGTTACAGATACAGTCACGAACGCAATTGCCAAGGACCATTAGAATCTAAACCCATAAAGCCTAAACTGAAAGCAGTTCCAATAGCAAAACCCCAAAAGGTAGAATACAACGAAGTAGCGCACCGCGAAGAAGAGCAACGTATTCCGCAACAACAGCAACAAAATAATATAATAGCGAACACCCCGCCCCCAAGAAGAACGCAACCACAACCGCCTCCAAACCCGCTACACAATATAGCACAGCATTACCAATTATTGCAAAATGAATATTTGAGACAGAAGCAAGAAAAATATAATGCATTAAATAAAGGTATATTTGGTTCAAGAGGAAAGAAAAGATAAAATATAATTATTATATAACCTACTATATAATAATTATGTTTTCAACATTATCACTGGACGGCTCAAACAGGATTGTAGCAAGTGAATTAGTATTAATAAATTCAACAGAACCATCAACATTAAGCAGTGTTTATGCTACAAAACAAGAATTAGCAGACACAGCAGGATCATTAGGTGGAGGTTATACAATTGAAGAAGTTGATGCTCTTATTTTAGCACAGAAAAATAAGATAGATGCCAATATTTTAGATATTACTGAATTAAACGCAACATCAACAACTATGTTTAATGAACAAGTAAATCAAAACGCAACAATTACAAGCAACTTTAATAATATAACAGCACATGGATTAACAATAACTTCAATACTACCGACTATATCAGCAAATACAATTAAACTTGATTCTAATTTTAATAATATTAGTTCAAATAGTTCACTAATAACAGGACACAATAATACATTAGCATCGCATTTAGTAGTATTAACAACACATGATAGCAACATCGCAACAAATACAAACGGAATAGCAATATTAAATAACACTGTTGGCAGTAATATGACATTTGTTAATAGTCATCAAAACACAGTTACCTCTCATATATCATTAATTGACACAAATATTAATAACATATCAGGACATGGAAACACAATAACAACCATTCTTACAGATATAGCAAATTTACAATCAGGAGCAGGTGCTTCTTGGACTACAGCGGAAAAAACAACTATTCAAGCAGATGTATCAACATTATATACAAACGATACTAATTTATTCAATACTAACACTGCTTACAGCAATACATTTGCTTCAATTATATCAGATAATAATATACAAGATGTATTAATAACTCAAAATTCAAACACAATAAATAGTTTAATATCAGCAGATTTACAAAAGTTAGATAAAATAGATACTAACGCTCAATCAGTAGCAGGTGCTATTAATTTTAGCGATAATACAACTTTACATAGTGATTTAAATATGCTTACTACTGGTTCTATAATATGTAATAAGTTTAGCTGTACCCCTTCGCCAAATTTAGGACTACAAATGACATTTCAAATGTTTAATCGTGAATTTAATATTAATAGAGATGGTAGAATGTGGATGTCAAGCTCAGGAGGCGTTTGGGAAACGCAAATCGGAGATGCTAATGTCGGAAGAGTGTGGGTTAAGGATAGGTTCGGTTTAGAGGCCGTGGGCGTTGTTAATTATGTTTTAAATTGTGCTGGGCAAGCAAGATTTACTGACGCCGTCCAATTTATAGGTACTGATAAAGCAGTTAGTCTTAACAATGGTTCATATTTATATTTTAATAATAATGGTTCAATAAGAAGATACAGGCCCGATTCAATAGAAGGTTTATATATGTCTCATGATGATTTTGTTGCCATTAGTATTGGCGATATTACTAATGCTTCTAATCAATATGTAATTTTTGATGGATTAGTTAATAAAACTATTTTTAGTAAAAATGTTAATATATTAAGCGATATATATACAAATGGCGATTTAACAATGGTTTCTGGTAAAAAGATTGAAGTCAATCAAGTTCAGTCAGTATCAGGAAATACTTTATTATTACAAAATTCACCGAGTGGCAATGTTCAATTTGGCAACACATCAAAACTAATAATTGATAATGCTGAAATGTATGTCGATACAAATGATTTAATAATTAGGAATAGCAACACTTCAAACTCTATTAATTTGGTTGTTGGATTATCTGCAACATATGCTGATAATAAAATTATTTTGAATAGTGGAAGCAATAGCGAATTGCGAGGCGATTGGACTATTGACGGCGATATGACTTTTGGAATTGCTCATAAAATCAATTTGAGACATTTAAATAGTGATGCTGTTTTAAGATTAGAAGCATCAACAACTATTGATAGTTATATTGATGGCACTAAATATTTACAATTGGATGATACTCAATTTTCATCATTTAACGGATTTAATTTAAGTAGCGATAAGAGACTGAAAGATAATATAGAAGATGTAGAAGATGATACTGTAAATATGGTAAAAAACATTAAGATTAAAACATTTGTTAAGAATCAAAAAACCAGAAAAACTGAATTAGGATGGATTGCTCAAGATGTTCAACAATACACAAATCCGAAATATAATATTGTAAATGATTCGGGAGAATACTTAACGATGTGTTATGATCGTATGGCTTGTATTAGTTGGGATGCTTTATCAAAACTAATCGATCGTGTAGAGTATTTGGAAAATGAAGTTTTTAAAAAGAAAAAGAAAAAAGACAAGTCTAAATAATATAATATGATCCAAGACATGGAGAAACGATTTAGAATTAAAATTATTAAAAAAATGATTAATTTAATCATAATCAATGATTAAATAAACCAATTATTCTACACCACTCGGCATTTTCAGCCCGTAATCTTCAAATTTGTATTTTCTTGGGAAGCCAGTTTTTTGTTTTGGTTTTTGTTCTTCGGGTGCCATTTCAATGCCACTCTCTTTAATCATTTTATCTAATCTTTTTCTATGTGCGGTGTTTAGAGCATTTTGCCTTTTTTTGGCTTTGTATGCTTCATCGTCTCTGACTTTATAATAATAGAGTCGGTTGTAATACGCCAGCATTGTTTTTATTTCTTCCAGTGTCAAGTCGTCGGGGTGTTTGTCTGTGATCATTACTATAATATTATATGTAACATTTCTTTAAGGCATTTTATAGGAAATTAATTTAAATATGAATTCTTCCCTAAATTACACCTAAAGAAAAATAATATTAATAATTAATATCTAAAATATATTATGTCATTGTCAAAAACTATAAGAAATAACATCAGGTCACTAAATTCAAGAATTGATAGGTTGGCAGGCGATACCAAGGAAAAAGCCACCGAATTGAGAGATCTATATGAACAGCGAAAAATTGCACAGTTTAGCACCGCATCAACTATTATTGACGGGTTTATCAATGCCACCACCCCAAAGGAAAAAAAGAAATGGGACAAAAAATGCGACGATGTGATCCAAAACAACCGTATAAATCTACCGTTGAATGTTAGGATGAAACGAAGCACTGTAACTAACATTGTAAAGCAGTCTAAGGCGAACGATGAGTCATGGACATTAGACGTCATGCTTTACCGCGAAGGTGTTAGGGAAGGTGACAACAAAAAGCCGGCTTTCACATACAAAACAGAATACGGAGAACTCAAATATTACCCCATAACAAAGGACGGTAAGGAGAGAACATACACCGTTAACGCCAGCACAAATATAGACGAGTATGTAGGCAAACGAATTGTAAAAACCAAGGATTATGATCTATTCAGAAAGTTCATTGTAACACTTGCCCAAGATCCAGAATTTGAAACAATGCTAAATATTATGGGTGGGTATGTTGGCGTTGATCAGAAAAAACAATCGAGATCAACAAGAAGAAGAGGTTAACCAAGAAGACTAACGCTGTGGCTTACAACGTAGAGACGGGGTATATTGACGCCTTGAAGATCTTGAGGGCCAGAAAGGTGGAAGGTGGACAGCCTAGTAATCCACGACAAGCCAACCTGAGAAGGTCGGAAAACATCAGTATGTATAATACTTACATGTATACCGAGTTGGATACATCGAAAGAAACATTTATGGAAGCAATCCAGAAAGGCAATTATGTAGATAATCAATGTTGGTTGAATACACTCACTGATTATTATAAAGATACCCTAATGAACAACAAGAAGAAAGAACCAATGTCGCAAGGGATGATACTAAAACTAATAAATACAACAGAACAGGAATTCACAGAGTCGGGGGCGTCAATTGATGACATGATCCCGGTATTTATAAAATACAGAATGCGAGTGAGAATAATAGACCAACTGGGCAAAATCATTTATTCTTATTCACCAGAGAGATGTTTGACCGCAACATCAGAGCCCTTTATGCAATGGTCAAAAATAATCATATCTACACACTGAATAATAATATTAAAAGATTGGAACAAAAACAAAATACTGATGATGCATTTGTAGTAAGGGCACGACCCGACTATCATATAAGTGATAGAGAGAAGCCATCGATTTGCAAAATGTTTTCTACTATTGATGACATTTTTGAAATGGTTAAGGCAACAATTGCGAACAGAACCGACAAACAGGAAAAGAACTTTTTAGATTTAGTTCATAGAGAGAATGATCTAAATAAATTATTTTGCGATTTCAAAAATATCGGGTATGAATGCAGGATTGTTCACAAAGCAGGGACTATTTCAGAATTGAGGGCGGACTTCAATAATGTATATCTAAATATTAGGTCACAGAGTCTGATAGACGATCAGGTCAATAGTGACATCACGGTAGACAGAGAAACCGTTTACAACAATATGACTGACGCGATGTTTACATTCAAAAAGAAATTATTCAACCCAAATCACAAGTCTTATTATAGTCCTACCGATATACAAGTTTTAAATAATTATAGAACCATCGTCCCACAAGGCGAGTTATTCAAGGGCTTGGATAAATTGGATGTTCCAAAACAGGAGATCGACACGAACAAAGCGTTTACAGATGCATTTAATACGATTACCAGAATCGGAGTTTTTAATCAGTTTGATAATTGGAAAGCTTATAATAGTAAATGTAAGATCAAGGATGTAAATCTATATTTGGTAAAAGCAGAACTGACACATCGCAATCTGTTTTTTAATAATGATACTAATATAGTTTATGGTATGTTTCTTAAGCGTTTTATGCCACTTGTTGCATCTGGCGAGTTGTCCATTACTCACTACAAACAGCCCCACTTCATTCACAAGGTAGATAATAAAATGTTGGTCGAGGAACTCTGGGGAAAGCGAATAAGCGAAAATATTGAAGAAGACAAGGCAATTAAAAAAATAATAGCCAACTCGATTTTTGGCTTGTTGGAAAAAAGTAAGAACAGCAGTCAGAGATCATTCGTTTTTAATGATCTCAATGAGGCGATCAGCCTTCAGGCAGATGCAGGGGGGAAGTTAAACATGATGAGCAGGAATACTGCCAAGCGGGTTGAGGAATATGATGATAATGGCATGTGGTGCCGTGATAGAGAAGTATCTGAACAAAACGACAATTTATATTATATTCTGAATGTGGTTGATAGGTGCGAGTTGTCCAATGGGTTTCGTTTTATTAAAGAAATGCTATTGCAGTATCATAATTTTAAAATGCAATGCGCATATCAAAAATTGACAGAGAACAATGTTAAGGTATTGAGTGTCAAATGCGACGCTTTTGTCGTGGACTGTTCGGGTTTTAATAAGTTTGGTTTGAGAAAGACTCAGCAGTTGCTAGATTTTCACGATGGGATCGGTGGGTGGAAATTAGCCAAGACTCACGATGAGATCCATCATACAGGAAAGCAGTTGTATGAACAGAAGAAGTGTGAATATGTTGATATCCCGATTGTCAAAAGTAAGAGAGTTAACATCATTAATGAGTATGATGAAAATGAATTGGTTGAACTTGTTGAGAAATATAGGTGCTTGATGATTAAGGCTAAATTCGCAGGAGCGGGGAAGTCCACCATCTGCAAGAACATGGAGAGACTCAAGGGTTATAAAGTGTTGTTCGTGGTTCCTACCAATAATCTGGGTTTGGAGTGCGAAGTGGAAAGCGTCACTGTAAATAAATTCTTCAGTATAGCAGTCAATGACGAGAAGCTAGATAAATACGATCATTCGATGTTTGATGTCATTGTGTTTGATGAGATTTGTTTTAATAATACCTTTGTATTGGCAAAAATCAAGGGCTTTGTAGAGCAACATAGGGCTAACAAAATCATTGGTGACGCCAAGCAATTGAGCCCCATAAAAGCACTGACTAACACAAGAAACACGAGATTTTTCTGAATGAATGTATTGATAGCATTTTTCCCCATCATTTGTTTTTGGAAGAATGTAAGCGGTTGAAGACACAGGAGGACAAGTATAAACTTACAAGTATTTATGCTGACATCTTTGAGCATGAGTTGTCTCTACATGATGTCATCAATAAGTATTTTAAATATACTGATGACATCGCAGGAACAGAAAGCAATGTCGCATATTGAAATAACACTTGTAGAGAGGTTTCGAGGCAGATCAGGAAACGACAGGGCAAACAAAATGAGTTTGAAGTCGGCGAGATCATGATATGCAGAGAGTATAGGAAGACAAAAACCTATAAGTTAAATGTGAATTTTAGGTATGAGATAATTAATATTTCCGATCCTTGGATTACCATTGCTAATATCAAAACACGAGAAGAGATCACGCTAAATATTGGTATCTTGAGAAGTCATTTTATCTTTGCCTTCTGTTATACTTGTCATTCTGTTCAGGGGTGTTCCATTGATGACGATGTCGTGATATTTGATTGGAACCATCATCTGATAACTCGCGAGTGGCTTTGGACGGGAATCACTCGGGCAAGGGATTTAAACAGAGTAAAATTTTACAAATACAGTAGTGATTTAAATGAAGAGTTTAACGCAAAATGCATTATGAATTATTTTGATAGAAAGGTGTTAGCATACAAATGGCTTTGGTATTCCAAAAGAAAAAAAAGTAGAAGATACCGAATGGTTGAAGGACAACGTCAATGGAAAGTGTGCAAATTGTGGCTGTGGCTTTGTGTTGCCCATGGGTTCTGGCAATATAAATTCTAATCTGACTTGTCAAAGGTTATGTAATGATCTTCCCCACACAAAGGATAATGTCATTGCCTTCTGTGCTTCTTGTAATAGATGCTTCAGTGATAAAATAACATATTGATATTTATTTTATAGTATTATATATATGAGTGAAAAAGACAAGATAATCAGTGAGGTCTACTACGATCAGGCTGGGTTTGGTAGCATCGCCACCACTTACAAAGATGCAAAAAAGAAAGATGCATCCATAACAATGCAAGATGTCAAGGAGTGGTTTCAAGAGAACGTGGAACGGAAAAAACAACTGTCTGGATACAATTCGCTTATTGCCCCTGATATCAACTTTGAATATCAATTGGATCTGTTTTTTATATCCAAAAATGATTTAGATAATCAAAAATATAGGATAGGCTTATTGCTTATTGATGTATTCTCTCGTAAAGCCGTGGTGGTGCCTATTGTATCCAAGCAACCTGCTGACATCACGGCTGGGATCATGGAGGGTCTAAACAAAATGGGAGGGAAGCCCAAATTAATTTATTCGGATGACGAGGGGAGTCTCAATGCCCAAGATCTTGTTGATTGTTTCAAGGACGAAGGGACCCAAAACTATAAAACACGAGGGCACCCCCATTTCGCCGAGCGTTTCATTCGCACGTTCAAGGACATGCTTTTCAAGAGGGTTGATGCAGACGAGAAAAAGGGAAAGGTTAATATACAACGGGTTGATTATACCCCCGAGATCATGCTGACATACAACAGTAAAATGGTTCATTTTGCCCACGATATGACTCCAGATGAACAGAATCAAAACCCGTAAATATCCCCCTGTTAGGGTTGGCGATGAGGTCAAAAATATACCGCAAAAAAGGGATTTCCGAGAAAGAAAGAACGAGTAATTGGAGCAGTATCAAATACAAGGTTTCAAGGGTTGAAAAAAACTTGGTCAAGATTTTTATTCTGTTGAAGGGATGAACCGCCCCTACTTGAGGTCAGAGATTCTCAAGGTTTGACAAACTACAACGTCACCAACAAAAAGCTTAAGATGAAGTGTGTCACTGTTTCTATGACGACGTGTCACTGTTTCTGTGACAACATTTCATAAACAACACTTGCTTAGACAACATGTCATAAGGATGGTGACCAAAGCCACCAGCGGTGGTGAGTAAAGTCACCAGTGGTGGTGAGTAAAGTCACCAGTGGTGGTGAGTAAAAGTCACCAGTATTGGTGAGTAAAGTCACCAGTGGTGGTGAGTAAAGTCACCAGTGGTGGTCAGTAAAGTCACCAGTGGTGGTGAGTAAAGTCACCAGTGGTGGTGAGTAAAGTCACCAGTGGTGGTGAGTAAAGTCACCAGTGGCGGGGAGCAAAGTCACCAGTGGTGGTTACCAAACTTACCAGTTGCTATGACTAATCAGTGACCACTAAGCCTTGTTCATCCGCATTTTGCCATGCATATTTGCTGGAATTGTTGACATGATTTGTGTTAGCCCTTAGAATATTCCTTTTTCCATGGAAGAGATATTTTACAAAACATGTAAGGAATGCAGAGACAAAGTAAAAGCAACAAAAGAGTTAAGGAAGGAACAGAAGAAACGAATACAGCCCATGGAAATACATAGATTAAAGCCTTTGATACCATAGTTTTGCTATACTTACAACATGTAAGATCTTATATGTTGTAATTATAATTCGCCTGATTTAAAAGTTTCCCTGAAAAAGTGCTTAAAGAAATATTACCTTAATATATTAAGTAAAGTATGTGCGACATTAATAATCTACCATTGGAAATTAGATTGAATATTATGTCATATCACTGTTATGATATATGTCCTTACAGGTTTAATGATATTCTTAAAAACCATTTTCCAACTTGGGAACGAGCAAAAAGAAACCCACTCTGGGCAATGACTTTAACGGAAGCATTGGATGATACCAAATCTGATTATGAAATATATTTAGAATTGAAAGCGTTCTATAATTATTCCTACATATATATGATATTGAAAAAATATTTAAACAGCTCTGGTTCATTGATCGCACACACTTCTCCCCATAACTTGCTTGCATTGCTCACGCGCTTGTCCCCATCCCCCTTCTTCAAACCTTTAAACCTTTGGCGCAATACGACACCGAGGGGACCCGAACCCCTGCGGGCAGAGTCCATCTCCTCAGCCGCTCGGACACAGTGTCTCTGCAAACCTTTCTCTTAACCCCACGGCCGCCCGCAGTCTCGGCCTGCAAGTTTACGTCTGCCTTCTCGCTTGCGCACAAGGGTCTCATAGCTCAGTTGGTTAGAGCGTACGGCTAATAACCGTACAGCTTCAAGCCCTCTTGGGCTTCTTCTTGGCTGGTTTTCCAACGCAATTGACCCCGGCAGGACTCGAACCTGCAATCCCCGGCTCCGTGGGCCGATGCCTTAGCCTTTGGGCCACGGGGCCAGTGACCCTGCTGCTCCACACAAGCTTCGCGCGCAAGTTCCTTGGTGCGGGCGTGGCTTGACGTGCCTCAAGGCGTCAGACTTCTAATCCGAAGATTGTGGGTTTGAGCCCCGCAGGAGGTGTTGCTGCGTTTGCCCGCAGGAAACCCGCAGGAAACCCGCAGGAAACTTGCAGGAAACCAGCAGGAAACCAGCAGGAAACCTGCAGGAAACCTAGGGAAGACTTGGAAGCCCGGAAAGCCGCGAAACTTAAACCCAAAGGAAACCCGCCAAAAACCTTGGGAAGGAAACGTGCGAAGGAAACCTGTACGAGGCTCAGACAAACTTGTAGCAAAGCTGTGGAAGCCCGCAGGAAACACGCTTTATATCAAACTTGGAAACCCGACAAGCCGCGAACACCCCGCAAGAAACCATCGAAATGCAAAATCCTGCGTGCGAAAGGCAAAGACGGTGCAAAGAAGGTCCCCCGCGCAACCGCGATCGCTGGATTCAGAGTCCAGAGCACTAACCGTTACACCACGGGACCAGCTGCCACTGTCTAGAAATCGTGCCCCCCTGGCCTTGTGCAGATCGCCCAACACCTTCCCATGCTTTGCCGCCCGCCGGTCAGCGGAGCTGCGAACACAGCGCTGCCATCGACGTTTACGCACAGTTGTCAAACTACGACAGCAGAAGCGCACGAAGCAGAAGCGCAAGATGCATACACCTGGCCAGGATCGAACTGGCGACCTTCAGCGTGCGAGCATTTTGCTTGCCTCATAGCTCAGTTGGTTAGAGCGTACGGCTAATAACCGGTCTGCGGTTCGAGCCCGCATGGGACCACTTTTTCCACACGACACGCGCGCCTGGCCGGGCAAGAGCTTCAAGCCCCTTGGGTTCGGCACGACGTCTTCCTGGCTGGTTTTCCAATGCAATTGACCCTGACAGAACTCAAACCTGCAATCCCCGGCTCCGTGGGCTGATGCCTTCTCCATTGGGCCACGGAGCCATTGACCCTGCTACTCCACACAAGCTTCCTGCGCAAGTCCCTTGGCGCGGGCGTGGCTTGACGCGCCTCCGCCCAACAAGCAAGCCCCCTTGGCCTAATGGACAAGGCGTCGGACTTCTCAGCAAGCAGGCCCTTCAAGCCAAACTACCTTCCGCTGAAAGTTGGTTTTTCTGATGACTGCAGAAAGGGTTGCGGCCCAAAGACGGTTGTCAGTCAGACTTGCGGAGACACTGTGTCCGAGCGGCTAAGGAGATGGATGGGGACAAGCGTGTGAGCGATGCAAGCAAGTTCTGGAGAGAAGTGTGTGCGCGACACAAGCAAGTTGAAAGTATTATACAAGACGGTGCTGCCCAGAGAGGGTTGCAAGATCTCGCGTGTCCACCTTTGCGGCAAGCCAAGAAAAACTGCGTGGGAACCCGCTACAAACGAGCGTGGGAACGCAAGAGAAAAAGTGCGGAAACCTGCAGGAAACACACAGAAATCCGCGGGAAACCCGCAGGAAACCTGCAGGAAACCCGCAGGAAACCTGCAGGAAACTTGCAGGAACCCGCAGGAAACCTTCTAGAACCCATGAGGAAACGCAGGAACATCACAGCAGACCTGCAGGAGACCCGCCGGAAACCCTCTGGAAACCCCATAGGAGTGCTTAACACCCCTAGAACAAAGTTGCGGAGACCCTCCGGAGACCCCCCTAGCACGGCAACGATTCACCCTTTGGGGAATTACAAAGGTTTGAAGAAGGGGGATGGGGACAAGCGTGTGAGCGATGCAAGGAAGTTATGGGGAGAAGTGTGTGCGCGATGCAAGCAAGTTGAAAGTATTATACAAGACGGTGCTGCCCAGAGAGGGTTGCAAGATCTCGCCTGTCCACCTTTGCGGAAGACCTTGGGGGGCGAAGCCCAACCCCCAAAACCGCTGCGCGTCAAACCTGCGACAAGCCAGGAAAAACTGCGTGGGAACCCGCTACAAACGAGCGTGGGAACGCAAGGAAACCCGCGGCGAACTGCGAAAACCAATTTTGGGAAGGAAAAGCACAGAAATCTGCGGGAAACCCGCAGGAAACCTGCAGGAAACCCGCAGGAAACCCGCAGGAAACCCGCAGGAAACTTGCAGGAAACCTGCAGGAAACCTAGGGAAGACTTGGAAGCCCGGAAAGCCGCGAAACTTAAACCCAAAGGAAACCCGCCAAAAACCTTGGGAAGGAAACGTGCGAAGGAAACCTGCACAAGGCTCAGACAAACTTGTAGCAAAGCTGTGGAAACCTGCAGGACACGCTTTATGGGAAACCCGACAAGCCGCGAACGCCCCGCAAGAAACCATCGTGCAAATGCAAAATCCTGCGTGCGACTGGATTCAGAGTCCAGAGTGCTAACCGTTACACCGCGGGACCAACTGCCACTGTCTAGAAATCGTGCCTGGCCTTGCGCAGATTGCCCAACACCTTCCCATGCTTCGCCGCCCGCCGGTCAGCGGAGCTGCGAACACAGCGCTGCCATCGATGTGATCGATGTGACCGACGCACTGTTTTGTTTGTCGTTGGCTCCTTACGCACAGTTGTCA